>JACXGM010030610.1:0-13235 GCA_016801145.1 Umbra pygmaea
TCAACATCTAAGAAATAGCAGATTTTAGCTTGATAAATGTGACATTTGGCATAGTTCTTAAAAGTACTCCTATCGGTACTCGTATCAGCAAGTACCCAAAATGAAATACTCTGTACTTGTACTCGTTCCATAAAAAGTGGTATCGGCCCATCCCTAGCCTCAAAGGTTCTTAACGGGGCTTATAAGTGCATGTACTGTACATGTACATGTTTGTATTCATGCAGGGGGAGATAAACAGACACACTTCATCCTGGCACCAGACCTGTTAATACTTGTTAATTATTACTGCTTGTTTTAGATCACTACTGGTGTGAAGCATGTGCAGATCGTATATATAAGGTCTGTGTTTCAGATTCAGGGGTCGTGGGCTGTGCATTTGAGTGTGCGTGGTAAACCTCGATGTGCGTTCGATAATGCGTAGTGTTACATTCTTATGGTTTCAGTCGTGTCGGGTCAATTAGTGTATTGTAAGTCTCATAGGTGTTGCGCCTCATGTTAAATAACCTTTATCGAGTGGAATAAACTTATCTTTACTATGAATATGGGGTGCATTATATGCCGAATGACAATAACCTATAGCCCTAGAATGTCATTGTGAGGTTATTATAATGCGTTTTCATTTTGGGAAGATAGTGAAGGCCTAGGTGTAAAATGCACGGCCCGCCACTGATTGGTACCTATTCCAATTAATAGAAATAACATAATTAATAAATTAATATATATAAGTTCAAATCTTAATTTGTCTAATGTTTATTAATTTTGGTGGAGATTTCAGGATTTTAATCTTCCATATACAGTAAATAGCTGAATGGTCACTGAGGCAATCAGACAAAACACCCACATTAGTAAATCTTTACCAATCGAGCATACTGACATGTTGGGGTAATTCGAGTCGGTTCCATTATAAATTGGGTTAGATTATTTTTATCCTTAGTAAAATACATGTCTAACCAGTTTTTGTTGAAATAACCTAAAATAATAATTTCCTTTTTACAGGAGATCGTGGTGGAAGTTAAACAGTCAGAGGACTCTACAGGGACAGAGGGAGGTCTATACACATTTCCAATAGTTATATATTTAGTCTGATGAAAATTTATTTTCACAAATAGGCATTTAAACTTATGTAGCCACACCGCCACCTCTATCAGCTCTATATAACATATACATTTCAATTTTAATTTAATTGTCAGAAATGTTATTATTAAGCCATGTTTCAGAAAGTGTAATAATATTAGGATTATGCTGAACTACCCATGGATGGAATGAATCAATTTTTGATTGATTTAAAAATATTCAGATAATTTTTAACCCTTTATTATTATTATTCAGTTAGAAAATTAGAGTTCATGGTAGTACCAAATTATTAGAAAATAAGTTGCAGTATGATCTAATAGGGTTGTAAGAGATTGATGATAATATAACAACATTATATTTGAGGACCACAATGGAAATAAGTCCTGGACTTTATTGTGTTTTTATCCTCAATTGTATTTGATATCATTTCATGTGTGTAAGGCATTTGATACAATTAAATAAATCAAACATAAACACATAAAAACACACGAACACACATTATCACGAAAAAAACAGATTCAAGGCCACCAGCCCTGCTTTCTTATGCCAAGGCATCTCTGTAAGAAGGCCGAATAAAGAAACTAGGCATAAACCATTTTACAAAATGTACAACATGTAGTTTTCCAAAACAATAACAAAAGACATACTTTGCATTAAAAAAGCAAACATCACTATACCTATATTATATATATATTTCTTAGTTGTGTACTTTCATTATCCTAAATATTTCCACCAACTTTCAAATCCAGAGAAATTTGTCATAGAATTCAAAGACACGGGACGTTTCATTTTGTCTTCCATCAATGGCGTCATATAACCTTTGACTGCTCTAGTTGCTCTAAGTTCCAGGCAGCCGCCAAACATAACGTGAATAAAGTTATAATATTTTTAACAATACATTACTTTGTCAGTGAACATTTTTTCTGCCAGAGACGCTAGAATGGAAGGTTGTCATTGACGACGATAACAAACCCATGATCCCACGCTACTTCCCAACGTCATCCAAGTACATCTTTTGCTATTGTTTTGATTGAGAGCCCCCTATCGGCCAAAAACTACATATTGTACGTTTAATAGCGCACACATTTGTCTGCAACAGATATAACAAAGTAGCGATAGCTCAATAAACCATAAGGCAATAGTATACCAACATTCGTTTTCAAACCTATGGCAATATGTGAAACAATACAACAGATAGCAATAATTTTACTATATTAACTGAGAACAACTGGCAATACATCAGTTCAGTTTTACGACAACCAGATGTAAACAAACATACATTTTTGGTATTAGCATAACTGTCACTGTACCTGTTATGTGGTAGAATTCATGGGAGACATGAAGGCAGTTTCCACAGCTTTATGACAGGAAAACACTTGCGGTTTGCCATTGACAAAGACACTTAATGAGCACGGGTACCGGAGAGAGTATGTCAGATTCAGTTCACAAAGTCTTCGTTTAACTGTATCAAAACACCTGCGTTTCTTCGTGAGTTCGGCACAGATCACGCCCAAATCACACAGAATCTGTCTTTGCATATGCGTAACAACGGAAGTCCAGTCATTTCCAATTGTTACGTTCAGCTCCCCGCAAGGGGAGTGGGATGTCAACTACACCGCACAGGACACCAGAGGTCAGCAACAGAGGCGTGGGGTCGTGGGTGCGAACAAGGACACAGAGGCAGAAAATACCGTTGCACAAAGGGGTTTTATTTACCCACGGTAAATATATGTGTATATAATAATAATAATAAGAATAATAATAATACAAATGAAATGGGAAAAGGGGCTGGACAGGACCAAAGGAAATAAATAATATATAAGGCGGCACCCTTAACCTGCTCTAACCTGACACACAACACAACACAGAACCTAAACCTGTACTGGCACACGATTCAGGCGCCCTACCCAAAAGTACAGGAATGGTCTGTCCAGGTCTTCCCAAGTGTATGTAACAGGGGAGTTACCCTACGGGTGGTGTAAGCCCAGGGCGTCTAGTCTACACACTCCCAAGTGCGTCCCCTTTCCCCTGGGAAGACAAAAAGGAAACAAAGGTGTTAATGACAAATACAAAACTCAGAACAATTTACACAAACACAGTACTAAACCCTACAACACTCACTACCTAGGCCTAACAATCACACAAGCACTAAAGCTCTCTCACACCAAACGCTCAAACACAAAGCTATCAACCACAAAGTCCATTACCAGTACTAAGTGTGGCCATCACCACACACTACCTATATATATTTTTCTGTAGAGCTTAACCACAAAATACCAAACATATGGACAAAGTGAAAAACAGAGCTCAGGCACAGACCAACCACATGAGCAGCAAGCCAGCACCCTGAGTGACACAAAATGGCTGCCTTATATAGGAAGGAAGGGCATGATGGGATTGATGATAATTGCTGAAACCAGGTGTATGGGATAACGGAGGGGAGGAGTCAGTGATAAGTGAAGTGATTGATGATCAGCTGAACCAGGGCCACCTGTTGGAAATAGACAAACTGAACAGAACAAACACACAGAACAGGACGGAAACACAGCACAGAACAGCAATACAGACCAGGGCACAAAGCAAACGAGAGACTGGGGGACGTAACACCAATGAAGGAGTCCACCAGTGATGCAAAGACGCATTGCCCTATGCGTTGCATTGCGGATGCGGTGCGTTCGGTGTGTTGCATGCATTGGATTTTTCCTACTTGTGTGCTAAAACCAACGTGTTAATCAAACCGGATGTTGTGAACTTAGAACGTAATTTGAGCAATTACTCCTCTAATCTTATCCAAATTTAAGCATTGTAAAATGGAATTTTCTTAAAATAGCTATGTAAATATATGATATTACAAAAATATAGCATATAAAATAATTATACATAGATACAACCATAGGCATTTCTCCCATAAAATATATGTTTTGGAGGGAATCATTAAACCTTCCTTATAGAAATTGTGCATCTGCCTTCTGTACCTGCAAGCAAAGAAGAGAACGGGAACTGTCAGGTCTAGGAGTTCATGAGCTGCAAATTAGGAGAAGAGCGCTTGGAGAATTCCACCGGCTGTACAAGAGATGAAATTGTATGGCGAGGAATTCTGACGCTACTTTCGTATCGATTATGGGCAATTTGACATGCTCTGTAGACATCTGCTGTTACATAAAAAATGGCAGGATACCCGGCGACCGCGCATATAAGCTTCTCCTCCATTTTTACATCCGCTGTGAAACACTAGACAATGCGTAAATGACGCAAAGGGCTTTGCATCAAAACTATGCATACACAATGCAACTAGCAGATTCTGTGTGATTTGGGTGTCAAGCTGGATTCACACCAGGTCCAGCAAACTGGTTGTATTGCAGCGGAAGTCCATTCATTTTAATTGGAAGCAATGCGCACCGCTGCGGCAAATCTACCGGAACCGGCAAAATGTGGATGCGGTGCGGCGGGTGTGTCACAAGAGTTGAAATAATACAACTTTTGCAGTGCTTTGCCGTACAGTGCCAGAACCGGAAGTTGATTTACCTCCGAGAAGGAGCTAATATGTTGCTTTCATCCATGGGTGTTTGAGATAGTTTTCGCATTGTCAATTAAAACTAAACTGAAAACAGCTCCTGTCAGTCGCCTTGCTGGAGATGGACAGATGTATGCACAGTTGTATACCCACAAATCAATTTATACGGATACAAATCACAGCGTACGGATGCAAACCGCTGTCCATAGATACAAATCACTGTCTACGGATACGAAACTGTTTCTACAGGTTTGCGAATCTACTTTGGCGTAAAATTCGTGCCAAATATCAGCTGACTCCAAGTGACCAATGGGAATTTCGGGGGCGGGGTAGACATCAGGCTAGCTATAATTCGGGAGAATTTCCGAAGCTGCTATTTCTTCATCCTGGTTAGCATCTATTGATTTCAGGTAAGAGCTTTCAGTAAAGTTGCTTTATAAGGTTGTATTTTATGTATGTTAGCTGTCAAGATGTTTGTTTTAGGTAAACCAAATTAGCACAACGACACTGTGTGGACACGAGTGACGGCAAAAGGTTAGATACAGTTTCCTAGCTACAGTCCTAATGTAGCTGCTTACAAAAGATGTGTTGGAGGCAGAGTCTCCATCCCCCAAGGTTGTTGTTGTTGTAATGCAGTGTTATATTACATTATATTATATTATACTACATTATACCACTTAAATACTACTTAACAGTTTTCTGTGCATGCCGGATTTTGTGCCCTGATAATTTTTTAATGATTTTTGTGTTTCGTTTGTATATTTTAGCCTTCTACCCTGGGCAGTCCTTTCATAACTCTGGAAAGACACAGAGTCTGAGAGCAGAGATGTGTTGGAGGCAGAGTCTCTGTCACCCAAGGTTATTACTTTGTTAAATGCACCTAAAATTGTAGATTCAGTACATTTTCAGCAAATACTGTACTTGTTCCTATGTTGTTCCTTATTCTTTCTTTTTTGGTTTATACATTTTTTAATATTTTTTAAATATAAATTAAATATTTTTTCCAATGTACATCTAAGTGTTCTTCTCTGGGAAGTCCTGATGCTGCACTGGAAACCAACATCGAGCATGAGGCCAAGGATCTTGTTAAGTCTCCTTCAGTCAAGGTAAAGCCTTTTTTAAGCAACTCATGAACTTTGATATGCAGGTAGCATTCACCTGATACGTGTATAAGAATGTTGTACTTTGTGTGGTCTTTTAAAATGTAACCTTTTAACCATCCAGAAGTATATAGAAACTCCACATCACAGAAGAAGCAAAAGAAAATTGATTAATGCTGCAGTTAGGGTGTTGGTAATATAGGGCTTGTGGGTGTGATGGCATATTTTTCATCTTTCTTTCTTCTGACCAAAGTAATCAATCGCTCTTTGTATTTTTTCCCTCTGTTGGAAAGTAGCGGAAATGCCGGCTGATATTTTTTGTTTTGCTATTAGAGGAAATGCAAAAAACCTTAATTATATTTGCTATGTTTTTAGCAAACATTGTAAACTCCCAAAATTGTTGTTCATGTACTAACACAACTAAATCAACATGAATTAATGATCTTTACCAACAAAAGTATTTTTAAATACAATTTTAACCATGTTCTACATGAATATGAAGTTCCTTCATTCGTACTTTAGCACTTGCAGTAAAACAGTGTTTACACTGAACTACATTTAAAAATATTTAACAACTTTTTTCTTTCATTTGTCTCACTGAAAGACAGGATTCTAGGCAAGCATCAGAAACATCTTCTAAAAATAATGGTCAGGCTGCCGACAGGCCCGTGTTTTTTTTATGTACTAAGGAGTGGAGTGACCTGAGAAATAGACAGATTGGACACCAGTTTAAAGAGCTGCAGTGGACAAATATTATCTCAAAGGGAGTACAATATGTCCATCCATACTGCAGCATTGCTTTTAAAAGGCACACAGTGAAAAATAAAATGTCCAAAAGAAAAGGGCCTTTATTTAATTGCCTGGGATACTGCACATTTTCTGATTGCCCAGTTTGTGTAGTGGTCACTGTAAGGGATGAGAGTACCCTCAAGGCCTGGGTAACATTTCAGGGAGAGGAGGTCTTTCACATTATGGAATAATTAAAAAGAAGACATGTACGGGCTCATAACAGAGACATTTTTGGAAAAGAACTTGAAAAAGTGCTTCCAAGGGCTTTACATTTGCAGTGTCTGGACAAAATCCAACCGGAAGTCTTTGAATCAGGATGCAGAGACCAGGCACCTACAGCTGCAGTCCTGAAAAACATTGCCTACATGGCACGAAAAGAAATGCAGAAGGCATGACAATGAAATATTAAGTCTACTCAAAAAAATGGTGGAGGACAAAACGGATGAAGACAATGAAGTTCTTCAAACGGTGCTCTTGCATCCCAAAGGAGTCATGTTGTGGTCCAAAAACACAATCAGACTGTTCCATCAACGATGCAGGGATGATATTGTGTATATTGACGCCAATGGAAGCATTGTGCAAAAAACGAGAGGGAAATCAGCACCATTTTATGTGTATGAGTTGGTGGTGAGGCATCCTAATAAAGGCTCCTCCCCTGTCCCTGTTGCAACGTATGTCACCTGCCAACACACCACTGCATCAGTGTTATTTTTTATGGAGTCGTTTCAAACAGACTACTATAAGTTGTTTGCAAGGAAATCTGTGAGGAGACCTGTAATGATTATTTGTGATGGGTCCCTTGTTCTGATGCAAGTTGTTGCCTTTACTTTCTGTAAACATCCTTTGGAGAGCTTGCTCAGCGTATACTATGACAATGTCACTGGACAGTTGAAAGAGGTCATGAACATGCCAATTCTTCCTCTCTGCCTAAGCCACATCATGAAGAATGCAAAAGTGTTCTGCAGTAATCAGTAAGTTTATTATATATGTATATATACATATTATTAGTTTTGTGTCATACATGGTTAATCACAAAAGCATTTATTACATTTGGAATAAACAATTGAATGGACATGGTCATGGTTTACAGTGGAACTATTCCTTAAAAGCTTAACCATAAAACCACAGATTCACAAAAGTATTTACTATCAAAATAGTTTGAAGTAGTAAATGATTTCAATAATTGTCTTTTTCTTAAAAGAAAAATTAGGTTACACTTTATTTTCAGGTGTCTTTGATACACTGTAATTATAAATTTGAGTACTGAGTCATATTAGGTTACTATGTACTTACAATATGGTTAGGGTTTGGTTTAGTGTTAATTGCGTGTAATTATAGCATAATTCATAGGTATTACTATAGTAACTGCATGTACTCTAAGATATAACAATGACACCGTAAAATAAAAGTGTTAAAAAAAATAGGAATGACTTCTGTCTGCATATTGAAGGTCTGTAATGTTACATTACGTAACATAGAGTATGAACCAAACACTGTAAGACAATTTTAACATGTTAAATGTATGCATGACTGTAAATAACTTTTGTTTTCTTCTGAGAGGTATTCATTGTTTTAGTTTAAAATACATGTGAAACTTACATTTATCATGTTTGTCAGTTCCCCAAAACACTATCCATGCATCGTTTTGGCCTCCTGACAAGTGCTGCCACACTGATGGAAATGGATGACATTGTTACAAGCATGCAGTCCTGTTCTCAAGTCCTCAGAGTGGTGACAACGTAGAATAACACTTCCAAAACCTTCAGAACAGGTTGCAAACAATTGGCTTTTATGAAAGCAGCGACTATGCAGAAAATGACTTTGAGGTTTGTCTGATTTGTGCAGTTTACAGCTGTATGCTTCTGGTTCACTTTAATGTAGTTATAACATACTTGTATCGTGGTATATGATTGTAGGATGATTCTGCAATTATTTTAGGACACTGTTGCAAATTTGAGTGACACAGCATGAAGTGTCATATAGCATTGGCTTTATGTGATGACATATAGTCCTCAAAAATCATCACCCATGATTTCATATAGCATCAAGTACGGATACATTATCTCTTTTCCTCATTTTATTGAAGCACACTTAATAATCCAGATCATTTCAAAGTAATTTTGAGGAAATAGTGGCAACACCCCTGTAGACGAAAAGGGGGAGCCAAATCACTATCATTCACTACATTCATTCCTAACCTTGTCAAATATTTCCTACCTCAGGCAGTTTTGTGGTCTGGTCTCATGCTGGGTAAGTGATAACTTATTTTTGAGGTTTGCTTTGGGTGAGTTTGTTGGATTTGAAAAATGTAAATATTTGACGTTGTTACAGCCATAGAAAAACTTCATCTTAAATCGACATGTATTTACCTAATTGAGGTGAAAGAAAATATTATGTAGCATATTTGATGCATTACTTTGAGTTCACTGCAGTAAATAATATGTTGTGGGTATTCATGATTATACATTTGTTACGTCCCCCAGTCTCAATATCCATGTTTGCTTGTGCCCTGGTCTGTATTGCTGTTCTGTGCTGTGCTTCTGTCCTGTTCTGTGTGTTTGTTCTGTTCTGTTTGTCTATTTCCAACAGGTGGCCCTGGTTCAGCTGATCATCTCAATCACTTCACTTATCATTGACTCCTCCCCTCCGTTATCCCATACACCTGGTTTCAGCAATTATCATCAATCCCATCATGCCCTTCCTTCCTACATAAGGCAGCCATTTTGTGTCACTCAGGGTGCTGGCTTGCTGCTCATGTGGTTGGTCTGTGCCTGAGCGCTGTGTCTTGTGCTCTGTTTGGTTTGTTAGCTTAGGTTGGCTGTGTGACAGCTTTTCGTCTACGAACCGTATGGCTGGTTGTGATACCTTTGCTGGTTTTGTGTTTGGTTGTGAGAGAGCTTGGCGTGTGTTTCATTATTGTGTGTCAGTAATTGTGTATTGTAATTTGTAACCATTGTCAATCGTGTATTAACAGGTGTACCTCTTTTCTGTTTTCCCAGGGGAAAGGGGACGCACTTGGGAGTGTGTAGGCAAGACGCCCTGGGCTTACACCACCCGTAGGGAAACTCCCCTGTTATATACACTAGGAAAGATCTGGACAGACCATTCCTGTACTTTTGGGTAGGGCGCCTTGATCGTGTGCCAGTACAGGTTTAGGTTCTTGTTGTGTGTCAGGTAAGAGCAGGTTAGGGGTGCCGCATTATATATTATTTATTTCCTTTGGTCCTGTCCAGCCCCTTTTCCCATTAGTTTTATTATTGTTTATTATTATTATATATATATATATATTTATATAATTTACCGTGGGTAAATAAAACCCCTTTGCGCAACGGTATTTTCTGCCTCTGTGTCCTTGTTCGCACCACGACCCCACGCCTCTGTTGCTGACCTCTGGTGTCCTGTGCGGTGTGGTTGACATCCCACTCCCCTTGTGGGGAGCAGAACGTAACACATTATAATGTCTAAGTTTGTTACTTGAATGTAGGTGATCTTGGCCGCATAAAGATTTTTATGCGTTGCAGTCAGGCACACAGGTACATGATTGATAATGTCTTACACAGTGAATACATAACTTGTCCAAAACGACATGCATAATATGTGTACTCTTTAACTCTTCGTAATTATTTTATCCAATAATTTAAAACTACACTGAGGACAACAAGACACAGGGTATAATGGAGAAAAGCCAATGGGATCTGAAAAAAAATTGATTCCAGAGACGTAGTCTCACAAGGCTTGATGATTTTGTGCAGATGCTCTCCTAATTGAGTTCTCTGACTCTACACGCAAAAGAAAAGTAGGTTTATAGAATTTTTTTCCTTCAGTATATGTACTTACCTGTGCTTTTTTTTTAAGTAATCCTTCCAATGAATCTGCTTTATATAAGACATACAAGATAAATGTTGAACGCTGGAGAGAAAGGAAGCCTTCCAAGAAAGGCATCTACGTATCATCAATAAAGAAGGGCTTCCCATTCAAGACAACCAAAGTGGTATTCCAGTATCATATAAAATATTATCACACTTCATTGTGCCTAACGATTTTAAATAAAAACATGTCTACTGTTAATATTATAACATTTAACATCTATTCAGTTTAACCCTTGTGTGGTATTCATATTTTTGTTACTCAGCCAGTGTTTGTGGGTCTGGTGGACGCGCTGCATTTTTGGCGTTTTAATTCAACACATTCAAACAATTTTATTTTAAAATACTTAACATATGTTTACTTAATCCCAATTAGAAGCAAAATTAACAGCATATATGGCTAATATTTGCCCTTTACATTTGTTAGATCACATTTATGAATTGAAGTGCTACTCGTTTTTGGTTTGTTTTTAATAAAATGTAATAAAAAAAGAAAATGAATTATAATCAAGATAAATTCAAAAGATGTACAAATTAATGCAAGGTTTTTCACAACTATTGATTTTATTATTTGAACTTCATTAGAAATTGAACCCATTCGGTTGTATATACGTACACAGCACAAGTTGAAATACATACAGTAACCATGTCAGTCTACACAACACATGAGGGGCAGATCTTTACTGTGTGTGTTGCAAATATACTTCTAGCACTTGATGCATGTAAATTGTGTTTTCCTGTCCATTTTGGGTCCACACACATCACAGCGCTTCTTTTTGTTGCTGCTGGCCACAACCTAGAATAATGAAAATATCAGGAATTTTACTAACACTCTCGTAAGGCACAATTGTCAGACATACAGTGGGGCAAAAAGTATATACTGTTTTGCTCCACTGTACTGCGACAGCATCACACACTTACTTCAGGCTCTCCAGATGGTGGTTCTGTAGGTCGGGTGAAGAGGGCACCAGCATTCTCCACCTGAATCCTCCTCACGATGGCTGCAGAGGCTGGGGTTCTTGGGACATTTTGTCTTCTCTGTATTTGAGGTCTCACCAGTTCCTTTCCCAGTTCCTCAGGAAAAAGGCGTCTCCCCTGAAGCTTCCTTGGGTTTCACTCTGGGTTCAGTGCCATCCAGATGACAAAGACGCTGAGACATCCAATATGTCGAAGAATATCACCAGTGGCCAGCGTAGGGTCCTCCTTTTGCAGCTGTAGGCAGTCACCAGCTTGTCCATGTTGTCCACCCCAGCTTTTGTGGCATTATAATCCATGATCATTTCCGGTTTTTGATTCTCCATGCCAGAGATTCTCCCATCCCTATGCATTGTACTCATGAGTACCACTTTCTTGCCTTTCTTTGGCACATAGGATACCAGGGATGTGTCAGCTGTGTTCACAAACTTGGAAGAATTGACAGGCCTGCTCTTTGTAGTCAGCAGTTGGGGTGGGAGCTCAGACTTGTTTTTACGTATTGTTCCCACCATGGTCAGCTTCTTCTTTAGGAGCTCTTGTCCCAGCTTGTACGACGTAAAAAAATTGTCACACGTGATGTTGTGTCCACTGAGTCCCTGAGTCATATCCAGGACAACACTCATACCTTGGTTTTTCTCAGGGGCTCCTCCATCAGGTTTCCCTGTGTGCACTTGTAAGTTCTAAGCATATGAGGAAGTGGCATCACAGGCAGGCCAGATCTTTATACCATATTTTGCAGGTTTAGATGGTATATACTGCCTAAAGGGGCAGCGGCCCCTAAATGGCATCAGCTGCTCATCAATGGTGACATTAGGCCCAGGGTTGTAAAACAGGGGGAGGTGGTGCACCCACTTGTCCCACACTGTCCTGATGGCAGCTAGCTTGTCTCTCTGACGTCGAGCTGGTCTGTCGTCTCGGTTATCAAAATGGATAATCCTGGAAATTATGAGGAAATGTTTCAGAGACATTGTTGCACAGAAAAGTTCTCTGCCAATTTCTGCATCCCTCAGGGATTCTGTGGATTCCCCTTTGGACCTGAAAACTCCAGAAAGGATAAGAACCCCAAAGTAGAAATGTAAATGGGTTTGGTCCATCTCCTTCCACCTTTCTCCAAAAACACGTCTTCCTTCTAAATGAGTGCAATCCAGAATAATTTTCTGGATGGAATCTGGAATGAAAAGCTCAAAAGAAGACTTGATGTCCTGCATATGAGTAACTGCCATCCGTGTTGGCCCTGGTTGCATCCTTATCACATTGGCAGCCATGCGGGGTGGCTCGTTTCTTGGGCAAGAAGACCATTGAATTTCACAATTTTTGGACATCGATATTTCTTCACCTGCTAGCTGGTGACGTGCTTGTTCTTTGTTTTGGAAATGGCTGATGCTCTATCTCATTCTCTTCCTCAAAGTCACTGTCAGACTCTGAATTTTCAGAAATGTCCTCGCATTCTGAAACCTCTTCCTCCACATCATCAAAAGTTTCTCTCTTCCAAAATCAATTGCGAAGCCCTCTGCACAGAGTATATTTTGGCCATCTTGATCAGTTGTGATAAGGAACCACACTGGCAAAGCTATATTTATTGTGTTTCGCCCCCAATTTGCAACTGAGAGTACGAGAAAATGAAGATCGGTTCCCGCAAAACAGAGGGTAAAATGTGTGGGAATTGCTGGAATTTTGCAACAATATTGCAAACAACACCCGCCAGGTGCAGAAACAATCACACACACACACACACACACACACACACACACACACACACACACATACTGGTTTTTGTGGTTTATGAGGTCAGTTAGTCTGTACCATGGTTTCTGGGGACACCCCTTTCCCATGGTCCTTTCAATGAAATAATCATACCAAAAATTCTTATTTGGTATGTAGAAGATACATCTGACTTCAAATTTCTGATTTGTCAAC
>JACXGM010030611.1:0-13235 GCA_016801145.1 Umbra pygmaea
AGAAATTGTGCAAGTGGTCTCAATCTTAAAATAAGAACGATAAGCTTGTTCCTTTGCCGGGATAATTTGCAACATATATCCACACCTTATTAATAGTTAAATCAAGCTTGAAATGAGTTGGTAAATCTTATTAAGAAAAAGTTAGGTATATCTTCTTAAAATAAGACTGTTTTACTTATGTAAAAAATGCTTGGCAAGATTATTTTTCTATTTAGACTAAAAATAGGACAGATTTTCTAGAAATAAGGCTTTTTTACTTTCTTAAAAATCATTTTTTGCAGTGTACAGATGTTGTACCACAAATTAATCTGGGCTCGCTGCACTCTGTTTTGCTAACAGCGGTCTTTACTCGGCGTTTGAGCTGCGGCGTCAACAAACACCTCAGACTGTTACTTACAACACATGAAATGGGATTGTGATGTGTCACAAATAAGAATTACAACAAGAACATTTAAACAATTTATTTACGTTTGCATTATTTATAACAGGCATCGAAACAGGCACCTAGAGGTCTCATTGTTTACCTGGGTTTCTCATGCCACACCTACATCACATCTGGAAGATCACCAGTTAATCTGAAAACCAGTTGAACCGTAACAACGGCAGTGTTACTTTCCGTTGGTCTATCTGTCTGCCCTGTACTGTAGCCTGAAAAGTCAAACAATGATGAAATGTCCTCAGGTTTCAATCTGTTGAACTTAACCCTCACCAGTGACACTGTTGTGTTGAAAGTACAGCTCTCTAAATTGTCTGTTGTTAAACAATGCTCACTTCAGACACGAAATTCAGGGGCTGTCGGAGGGCTAGCCAGTTTTAAGGCAGCTAGCCATGAATTGAGGGGCTGCTTTCCTTGTCAAAGGTAGCCTGTGAACATTTATTTTAACCCCAGCTGCCTTAGCCCTATACCATTCATTACTGCAGCCAGGGGCAATACAGTATAAACCCTCCGTAGGCCTGTTTCCTCAGTCATGTCCTCCTTAGCCTCAGACTCATTACCTGCAATGGCTGAGTATCTTACCATACCAGTGACGTAGCCGATTGTTGAAATCCAAAATGGCAGCACCCATGTAAAAACAACACTTTTTCAACATACCAGTTTATCCCTTTTAACAAATTTAGCCATTTTAATCAATGTACCAATGAGAAGAAAAAAAAGTCTGTTGTATCACCTTTACATAAAATTCCAGTTCAGTTCATCTTTAAGAACACCTGGGAAACAGTTGCTTGAGATCAAGAACAGAGATTGTGAACAATTTATCTACTTGGTAAAGTTGGATTATCATATTAAATATTTTGAAATTAATCACTTTTACAGGACAAAGAATACTATAGCAACGGCCACCCTTCACATTCAGAACACCAGCAGTCCTGTTTGGAATGTTGTGATACATTCCTGAAATGTGTGTAGTGGGTTATTGCACCATTCTCCAAGAAGAAAATTCTCCAGTTCTTTGAGGGGTGAAGAATGTAGAAATTTAATTTGCACTGTGCTCCAGAACCTCCTGATGTTCAATGATGTTTAGATCTGGTGATTGCAAAAGACATAGAACACATTGGACATCATCTTTGTGTTAATGAAACCACTTGTATTTGTTGAGCAGTGTTTATGAGAGCATTATCATCCTGGAATATTGAAACATCATGAAGGAACAATGTTTGCACCATTATGTGCTTATACCGTAATGAAGGAAGCATGTGTAGTCGAAAAATTGGTGAATAAATCTGTATGCATTGGAGTATAGAATGTGCAGCTTTTTCCTTATTTCTCTTGCACCATAAAGTGCCCCTGGCGGTATAAAATGGCCTCATTGCTTGGTTGTTTTACAACAATGCTCACTGCCTCGGAATTCATATTTCAGGGCAAGGAGATAATATATAAGAGTGAGGCTTTATAACAAGGTTCCACAACTTCCATGACAAGGAGTATTAATATTCCCGGACTGTGTTGCTGGTGTTGCAATGAAGAGAGCCAAGTTCCTTGATGTTAAACACAAACTTTAGGCAAAAATATGATGTTCTCTCTTTGCTTCCCAGTGCACCTTTATGTGGAACATGATGTCAAGAATAGTCAGTTTGACTCACCTGAGGACGCCCTAAGCACTTCAGTGAACCATGATGCTGAAAGACGTTTTTTCTTCTTCACCGTTTAATCTAGCTTGCTAGGAAGCCCTTACAGCTGGTCCCAGTTGCCACACCTCCTCTGCCCTTGCCGCTGCCATGCCCCTTCAGCCATTGATGGCTGCGCTGCCCCCTCTACCTGGTTCTGTGGCTCCGCCCCCCAGCTGCATTCACTCTATGTCATTAACAAAGTATAGTTTTGCTTGTGTGTTTGTCACATGTCGTTCTTTGTACCCGTGTAGGGCTTTGTGTGTGGTTTTGTAGCATTCACATTCAACTATTACATTTTGCCCATTGTGGCTGTTTTATTTTGTTGTTTTTAATATTAAAACACTTTACTTTCAATCTCCTTTGCATTTTTTATCGCTTACTCCTGCATCACAGACAAATCATTGCAGTGAGCTTTGGTTATGACCTTGATGTTCCATGGATAGAAGTTTAAGGACTGTTATTGCTGTTTCTATGGAGCCTCATCATGTTAGAAGTAGAAAGGACCTCTGTTCATATGCACCAAGTCTGTGCTGGAGGTTACATGCTGTCAGATGGTTAATGATAATACATCACTTGCCTTTTTCCCGAAAACATGTCGTTTAATTATATAAATGGCTAACAAGATTACAGGTAATGTTAAAAATAACTTAAAATAATCCAAGCATGAGGTCCTGTGTTTTCTCCCATTTGAAAAAGCTTAAATCAGATTATTTCATTTTCAGACTTTTTGACTCAGAAGGGGTGTACTCATCCATGGAGGTTTCAGAATTCACAGGCAGGTGAATACTCTTTCTTTTCACATCATCACTTTTTTTATCTTATTGACTATTTCTTTGTGGATAAGGTTTTGTTCCCAAATGTGATCTCTTCTGAATACATATGTCCATTGTAATATCTAACCATGGACTCTTAGCAATTTAAATAATTATTTTCGCAAAACCTTCCTGCTGGAGTTACAACTCTCTTCTCTTATCCGATGCTAACGTCTGTACCTGTATCACCTCATCATTTTCTTTTTTCTAATCAGACTGGCTCAACTTTCCCCTCGCTCCTATGGCTGATGCTTAAAGCCTATTTAAGAGGTTTGATTATATCTTACTCTTCTTACCTAAACAAAATCCATAGGACCAAACTGGAGAAACGTTCCAAGGATATTTGTGAGCTGGACCACGAATATGTATGAACTTCATCTCTGGAGCGAAATAAAAAATACTTGAACTTGCAGTCCAAAAGTAAACCTTTTTATCCAGTAATGATGCAGAGCGGTTACTTTTTTATTTTGTATTTATCCCCATTTTCCTCCCTTCCCAATTCCCACTAACCCTGACTTGTTGGCAGCTCCACAACTCCTTGGACAGATCTGTGGGATGGTGAGGCGCACGCACATTGTTCATCCAACCACGTCGACCAGCTGCTGATTCTTTTTTGCACTGCTCACCCAAAACGGAAGTCTTTAGTTGGGTCATGCATGGGATGATTTCGTTTACCAACTATACTTCTGTGATGGAATTTACAAGCTGAACACAAGGAGTCTCTGGAAAGTGACTTTGCAAGATAGATAATCTAATTTATCTAACCCAAATCCCGGGCAGCGCTATGCAAATTTGCGCTGCCTCATACAGGAGGTCCGGGAAAAGTCAGAGAACCCATAGTCAGGCTCGAACCACTGACGATCCTGACGTAGACTGTCCTGCAATGTGGCAACTTTGCCCACTATGCCACACGGAACCCCCCCGCGGAGCGGTTACTTTTGCATTCACAGGCGAAATGCAACGAACATGGTGACAAGGTGAGCCATCTGTTGTCACACCAATTAAATTGTTGTGCTGCCACTCGTCAGAGTCCACAAATCAAAGATTACTTTAATTGTTTAATTTCAGACCTTGAAGGGATAAATGACACCTTCAAATCATTCTATTCCTCACTTTACACATCTTCTTTTCCAGCAGACACCAGCAATACAGATCCATTAGACACTCCCGCTATTGCCACTGATGTTGCGAATGACTTTGGCTCCCCTCTGAGGCTTGAAGAGATGCTTGAGTCTATCAAACATGTGCAAAGCAGCAAAGCTCCAGGTCCGCACAGGTTTCCAACTAAGTTTTAAGAAATTCTACTCCCAGTTTGCCCCCTTACACTTCTCTGTATAAAAAAATCAATGGCTTACTAACCCCAACCTTAACACAAGCTTCTATAGCACTTCTTCTTAAGAAAGGGAAGGACCCCACTGCCTGCTCTTCATTCACGCCCCTTAATGTTGATGTAAAAGTATTTGAAAGTTGGTCCTCCCAGTAGTCATCTCGGAGAAACAGAGAGCATTTATTAAAGGTAGATATAATTTTCTTTATATTTCGAACCTTGTTCAACATTATCTATTCCAAACGGTCTTCAAACTCCCCTGAACTTGTGGTCTCCCTGATAGAATTGAATGGAAGTACCTATTAACCTAGGGGTTAATAATACCATGTTCCCTTGTAGTTAGTCACCCAATAATTTACTTTTTTATCTTTGTGCAGTTAATCGGCCAACCATGCTATAATGCCAGTGGCGCTGCTACGCCGACTCCTCTTCCTTTCCCTCTATCTAATACGGACACTGTAGCCCAACACAATACCTATCTACTTTCCAACATTATTATCACCTATTTACATACTACTTGTTTATATAGCCTACATTCAATATCACAACACAGGTTCATATGCACAAAAGGTTTGCAAAAATCCACTCAGTCATTTTCCCATTATTTACAGTTCAGTCACTCTCCAATCTCATCCTTTGTCTCACTATCAACAGGCTGGCAGTTGCCCCACTTGTCTTAGGATCCATCCACAACATATATTCATGTAGAAATACGGGAACACTTTACCACCATATGACTTCTGACCATTAAGTCAGGGAAATATGCCTACCAAATCTACATTGATCCGATATCTCAGACAGTCTTACAATATTCCGCCCTGCTAAACTGCAGTTGCCCTGGCCCGCAACAGCCCAATTTTTGAATCCTAGACCTCTTTTTGAATCCTACTTGAATCAAAACTTGTTTAACTCAGAAACCACTAAGTTTTACAGTCTATTGGCCTCCTACCACATCAGTCTGATATATTTTATGTTCATTTCGCGTTTTTCCTAGGAAACTTACTATAACTCTATTTCTGTTCAGCCGATAGGCCCCATCCTCTTGAACTTGTGTGGATATCCGTTACCGTAGAGATTACTTTTATCTCACTTATTTTACACTCTCTAGAGCCTACCCGTCCTGACCGCAGCTATTCACATTCATTCCATTTCATTTCTATTAGCCAGTGCGTTACTGTAGGATTTTACTTATTTGCATCTTATGAAACAAAACATTAGTAAGGGATAACTTCCCAGCATGCATTTGTTTACGCTAGCGCAGTTTGCTCCAAACACAAACTCTACGTCTCTTAAATATTCAATTTAGAATTCTTAGGTCGGAAAACTCACCCATGTTGTTGTTGCTGTTTAATATGATACGGGAGACAGTCTCACCAAATCAGAGCACTGCTTTTATGTGGAACTGCGCCCAGCCTCTCCACAAAGCATCAACAAGGCTAAAAGTGTTTTGATCGGTCCCGAACGTGGTCACCATTTTATGTTGTGTTTTTTAATGCAGTTATCCATCACATAAATGTAAACTGATTCCAGAGAATGTGTAGAAGGAGCATAGAGTTTAAACTTAAAGCCGAGATGTCACATCCAGCCCAGTGAGGGCTGGTGTGCATGGACTCTGATATATATGTATAATTGATTATTGTTAATAGTTGGGTATTGGTGCTGTCTATATATTCCATGCATTGCATGAGGTTTATATAGTTTACTCTTAAATTAGGTGGACTGTGCCTTTACTGTATGTGCCAACCTCTCTCTGTTTTGGGCGTCTGCTACAATAGCGCTTAGGGTAGGCTGGTATATTAGAAATCTGGCTAATTCCTGAATACGTACAGTTGTGTTCCATTGATTAGGTCAGCTTTCGGTATTTAAGTAGCCCAGATCAGAGAGAGGTTGTTGATCATTGTCTTGCTGTTACGAGTGAAAATTCACTATTTCTATTGAAGTTTGTCCAGGAGGTGAAAGTTGTGAAGAGTAAGTCCCGTGGTTCGTAGTCTCTATGTTCCTTGATGTATTGTATTTAGCTGTCAGTGTCCCATGCCACTGTAGAGAGCACGTAGGCTTAAATACTTATGTTGGTTGTGCATCTCGCTACGGCGTACCTTGCAACCTTTTGTATTTCTTGGACCAGCGCTCAAAAGAAATACAAACAAACACCATTTGCTGCTTCGTGTCTTCCTCTCTCCTTTACACCACCGCCTAAATGTGACACGAGGTTCCTCATGAGCAAGCTCTCGATTTCCGGTCACATTGCATTGTATACAGACAATGACATCCCAGTAGAATATTAATTTTAATATTGATTTCCTATTGGCCCATCTAGACCGCATTAGTTTGAATCTCACCAACAGCTACAACATAAATAGTATTTGGTTACATGGCGTCCGCTTGTCTAAACATTCTATGTGTTAATATCTCTCCAAGGCCCAGATGGCTATGGTATCACTTCTTACTGAGGCCTTTAGGCAAACATCTGTCTTTTGTTCTCCAAGCTGGCTTTGGCTTACCCACATTGCATTTCAAAAGACATCCTGCTTCTCAATTTAAATTTACAATGTGGGCTACTTTCCTTCCAAAGACAACTCTACATTTTACAGTCAACAATTCTTCCTAGATGTATAAGTCATTTTCACAATCCCAAAAAACTTGGTCTTTGCTGCATAATTTCCCTAAAATTCATAGCTTCCAACAGATACCAAACAACATAGGATTACATTTATGGAAACATAACAACCACTTCTAGCCATTTAATACATTTATTAAGTGGTGACACTGACTAATGCTGATCATTGAACAGAGATTCTGTATTGCTTATACAGGAACCTCAAATGCAATGAGCAGGATTCTCCTTTCCCAAATGATTGCTACATTTTATTGCATATTTCCTCAAAGCTATTTCTACACCAGGTGTCTACCTCTAGACATTATATTGATTATTGCTCTGTTAATTACCATTTTAAGGAAACTCTTCTATAATAACAATCACATAATCCACCCATCCCTTCTTGAAAATGATTTCTCTCTATAGAAAAGGAAAGGCATGAAGACCTTCCATGATCTTTATGAAAATAGATTTATTTCTATCTTCCCCAACTTGGCCTCTAAAAATGCAGTTTTTTCATTATCTGCAGATGAGACATTTTGTATACTCAAAATTGTTTTGTTTCCCATCCTTCCCCCCGCCCAGCCCTGGGATCCTTTATTGACTCTTCTACCTCAACAGAAAGCATTTCTCAAGCATACTCATCAATTATGAGTAGTATCTAAGTCCAGACTGTCTACAATTTCTATTGGAAATATATATTCAACATTTTATCATAAAAAATGCTGCATTTCCTTTTGTTTCCATGCTGTTGTAATTGTCATAAATATAAGGTACTGTACATCTTAACAAAAGGTTTGTGTTTTATATTTCTATATTTTGTATATATGTTTTTATTGTTGTAATACAGGGCTCAACTGTAAAAGAGACTTGGTAAGAAAAAAAGATTTTGGGGGGCCATTGGGGGGGAGACAGTGATTGTATCAGGGTGGCTATGGCAACCCCTTGGGTGAGCCCCTTCCTCCACTACAACGTGTCTGTCTATACATGTACAGGAAGTCAACTGTCGCTAAACAGTTCCTCTTTGCCAATGCAATTTGTTCATGTTCATATAATATGTTGTTGTGACTTTTGAGAAGGTTCCCCTTGACATATTAAATAATTTCATAGGCTTTGTGGATGATTCACCTAAAACTCCAGGAATTACTATTTGGCCTCTGTGAACTGTTTTCAGTTGCCTCAGGTTGCTTTGAAAAGTAAAATTTAAGTGCTAATTGACTTGCAACCACTGTTCCTCTTTGCTGATAATATTTGTCCATGTTTCATGATTTTAGTGACTGTTCCCCATGACACAAAGAATCATTCAGCATTTAAATTCTGTTAGTTCCCTGATGTTGCTTTGAAAAATCGACTTGAATGTCACTCTTGATAAGAGTGACTGCTACTGACGTAAATGGAAATAATAATAACAATAATAATGTGAATGTAAGAAAGTTACAGTGCTCTGTCATTTTTGTTAAATATATATGCATATTAGTTTAGCTATATTTTACATAAAATCCTGTGCCAAAATGCAGCAATTCTGCAGTTATAAAGCTAAATGTCTGTACTGCATAAGGTAAGATGCCAAACATGATTTCTGAACACATACACCATCTAGGGTCCATTTTAAAGTCTCACAGACACCCATGATCCAAATCCAGTTATTTTCCCAGAAATTGAACATGTTAGGAACAGAATGAACTACAATGTTTAGACTTCACCCAAAGTTTATAAATGTTTAGTTAGGGTCACAGGAAGAGGGTTGAAAATAGTCAAAAAATATAGATGAGCATAAAATATATAATATACTATACAATGTATATGTTGTACAGTAAGTGCAAACATTACTACACATCTATGTATTAAAAATATATGGACTAGACTTCGGGTTGGTGTGCGGAATGGAGGAGTGGTGTTTTCCAGGCTCCCACCACATATTATAGATTTTGACTACTTAGTAATCTAATTTAACTCAACTTTGAGAAAATAAGGCACCTTACACAGCTTGAACAAGTTCTCCCCACCGGTATGGCATCTAGGTCCGTCAAATCTTCTAAACGAAATTAGTAATATTTGGTTGGACTAGTTAAATGGTGCAATTCTGTGAGTATTCATTTCTCAGTCTACAGTGATGAGTAAGCATGTGCAAATCCAGGAATGAAATCGTGCTGCATAATAGAGTAATGTGCCTGCGCCAAAAAGAACAAAATGAACGACTCATGTACTGGTACCGAGCAATGTACTAGTACAGAGCAGTATACTGGATCATAGAAGTAATGCGCCTGCGCTAAAAAGAACAATATGAACGATTCAGATACTAGTACAGAGCAGTATACTGGATCATAGAAGTAATGCGCCTGCGCTAAAAAGAACAATATGAACGATTCAGATACTAATACAGAGCAGTATACTGGATCATAGAAGTAATGCGCCTGCGCAAAACAATAAGAAAATGAACGATCCAATATGAATCGTACGTACCGGTCTTTCAAAATATTAGTTACAAAATAAATAATCGTTCATGAAATGCCCATCACTAAACAGCAGACAACTTTAGCTGGCAGTGCCGACATCAATAATGTAGGGTGACCATATATTGATTTCCCAAAAAAGAGGAAACTCGGCCCCGCCGCCCGTGTTGCCAACTATTTCCAATGGAAAGTTGCTAAAGCCTGCTCGAAAAGTAGCTAAATGTCGCTAGATGAGTCATACGCTTAACATATGTGTGACGTCATCACATCCACTGAACTAAGATTCTGCACACGACAGAAACAGGAATGAACAACTGTCTTAATCTCTCTTCTGATTAAGTGCATGAAAATAATCAAAATAAATCGTCAAATTAAACTCTTAATTTAAAACAAAAGGGAGCAAACAATATAGATTCATGATTTTCCTTGACAATGCTATTTGCACATTCGCAGCCCATTCAGGTCTATGTCAGCTGCGGTGTGGTAGTGCTGCTCCGCCTGCCCTGCCTAAAATTTTGATGAGCGTATGTCAGCATCGTGGCACTTTTGTGCAACGGGTACATCAGAGGCTGTGTTGCATGTGGGTTTTTTGAGGGTCGGTGACGGAGAGGGGGGCAGGCGCATGCGTGGGTGCTTGCGTGCGCGCGTGCATGGGTCATGGTGGTGTGTCATCACATATTTGTTGTCTCTCTTTTTGTTGTTGTTGTTGTTATTTTGTGTTTTTTTTTATTTCTTCTCTCTTTGGGGTCAATACTCAGATATTGTATTCTACAATCATGAGATGATTTATTACTTTATGCATGGAAAATAAGAACATGTCAGTGAACAATATTCGCGTCATATCTTGGAATGTCAGGGGGGTAGAATAAATTACACTTGCGCCTGACGCATATCTAAAATGGGTAGGTCTGAAGTACTGTAGCTACATAAGTCATATGTGTGGTTTGGGCGAAACGTGCAATTAATCAATCAGAGCATCATCTCACATTCCCTTTAAGAGCAGGCGCACTTGTTCCATGGTGGATTGCTATTATAACCGCAGATTGCTATTGATTTTTCTTTTTTACAAAATGTAAATAAAGAAATGTCACAAAGACATACTTTCTGATGTTTTGGTCTCACTCTCACTGAATCACAAGGTTATGAATGATTGGTGATATTTTTGCTATGTAGTCTAACAGTAGACCAATTTCTTTGCTTACCTCACTCTTCTGTCAAATAAGCTCTCCTTTCCCATTCTGCTGCTGGGGCATTTGGGTTAAGTGGTAACGACACATGCATTTCAACATCACGTCTCCTTAAGTCCTCTAATATTTCCTCATTCATGTCATCAACACAACAAGCCACAAAAAATGCTTTGACCTTTTGAGGACTGTACTGTAAAGTGCCTCCTGTCCTATCCAAACATCTGAAGCGCATTTTCAGTATGCCGAATGTCCGTTCAATTACACTGCATGTTTGTGTGTGTTTTTGATTAAACAGAATTTCACACGTCATAAATGGTGTCATCAGCCATGTCTTTAACAGATAGTTGTTGTCCCCTTAACAGCCACCCTTCCAAGGGGGGATTCCCCTCAAAATAGCAGGAATGGCAGAGTTTGCAGGCATAAATGAGTCGTGGCTTAAGCAAGGGTATTTCGCAAAAAAAAAATGTATGGGTGATTTTACTATTAGCATCGCAAAGACTTGTATGTTGATTGAATAGGTTTCCTTGCGGTTAAAGTATATCAGTGCAAAAAATTCAGCCTGAATAATTTGGGTAAAGTGTACACTAGATGTATGCCTATTTTTTCACATCTTCGGACACCACAATGATTTCCCTCATGTGGAAATATTTTACCTTGTAATTAGGTATGGGTTGCAATAATGGGAACTGCTGCGTCTGTGTAGATGAGAGGAGCAAAATGTATCCGCGTTGTGCACATGCTACATTATGGCCAAGCATGGGCCTTTAAAATAGCATCTGAATTGTAGTTATGGGAATTTGAGAGAATACCATTAATATGCACAATAAATTAATACATTAATAATTGATATATTTCCCTTTCCCTTCATAATTGTTCTGAGTTAAACAGATAATTAATGGCTTAACAGAAAGCGTGGAGAATGATATTATTGATCTTAATTGCCTCGTAGATATATAATATCTATAAATCTGACTCCATATGTTTTATGTGTTAGCAAAGCAAGTTCAACACAGGGCCTCGCGGGCGTGGAACTCTGGACCTGTCAGGTAGCTAATCTGAACTCTCCGAGCCACACCAAAGTATTCAATATGGACGGGCTAACCTGTCATCACGTAAACGACTGCAACAGCTGGACAAGATCTAAGGTACATCGACTCGAAACCTAAAATCAGAAATGCTTCCCAGGAAGCTGAACTGCACGATAGGGACGAGGAATAAGGAATGCCCAGGTGTGGGCTGAACTTTCTTCCCTGTCAACTTGTACACAAAAATCCCCTTTCTGCCAACTGAGGACGAACGCTGCGGGATAGCCGCGCCTCAGGGATTGCACCTGGCGCCTGGAATAGCTTGCTAACCAAGTGTGTGTGTGTGTCTTATAAGAACAGACTACTAGTGAATGCAGTTAACGAGGTAGCAAGCATCTGCCAAAACTCTCCTCCGGAGGTTTAACGAGAATAAATGTATCAGACTCAGACGGAACTCAGTACACAATAAATTACATTTAATTCCAGTTGCAGAGCATATGAATACAACACTACAACCGGACAATGAAATATAAGTTACATACCCAATATAGTTCACTTTCTGAAATCCTACAGCCTACCAAAAACTACAATTATCCTAGAGATCTAAACACACATCTAGGGCCTAAACTGCCCGGAGTTTCGGTTACGATTATAACTCAACTAACAAATCTAAAACAGAGCACTTTTAACCTTCGTGCCCAGGTGCTCCCCAAAACTCCTCCCCCGTTGCATGGAAAATGGTGATCACTTCATCTGGCCAGGGTTAGAACAAACAGGCTTGGCACCCCCACATACATAATTAAATTATGCACAGTCTTGCTGGCGCTAGCCTCGGTAGTGCAAATAGAACAGTGTTAAATATCTCCCGGAGAGGGGAAGCTAGCATTTGTCTTCCCCTAAAAACCCTGTGGAGAAACCAGTAACCTGCCCAACAGCATGTGTCTCTACTCTTAATCCTGTGGAGAAAAACATAAGACCTGTACAACCTTTTTACATGTAATAATACCAAGCTCCCTTTATGGGTGGATCAAAACC
Organism: Umbra pygmaea; assembly: GCA_016801145.1. Lineage (NCBI taxonomy): Eukaryota > Metazoa > Chordata > Actinopteri > Esociformes > Umbridae > Umbra > Umbra pygmaea. Next base: position 12,545 of record JACXGM010030611.1, read on the forward strand.
AGAATCATATGTACAGGTTTAATGGTGTGATGAACATTGATCTGCTGGGCATCATCCTTGGGCCTGTCTGCCGTGCTCCAGTGGGGGCTTCTCCCTTTTTCCCAGGAAATCCTTTGTTCGATGAGGTGTGATGGGAAGCCAGCTGGAATGAGTCATTATTTGGTCCTACTAAACATTAATATCCCACTACAATCCCTCGTTTTGATGCATAGTCCGACGGGAGCGGAGGACTGGCAACAACGCAATGGAAGTCATCGTCGTGTCTTTGAGATGTTTTATTAAGGACCGGAAATAACAGCATTGTGCAATGGTTATAGTCACCACTATGAGGCTTGCCGCCACACACCCCCGGTAGATGTAGTCCCACCAGGTGTATTCGTAACGGGCTCCCGCCGTGGAGGCGCTGGTCAGGATCTTTGCTGTCTTCCTTGCCATGTTGACCTCCACCTGGGCTTGGGCGAGGTGGTAGCTTGTGTCCTGTAGGAGATGTTATACCATCGCCATAGCATCCGTCAGTGGCTGGGTGCTTCCCTCATAAAACGTGTCCTCCCACCAGGGTGCAATATCAATGTCCGCAGGTACTTTTCCTAAAATGTGCAACTGTCCCATTGTGAAATCCTCGGTCACTTCCAAACAGAAAGTGTGGTTAGCTGGACATGTTAATCCCCCATAGGAGAAAGAGTTCATTTCA
>JACXGM010030612.1:0-13235 GCA_016801145.1 Umbra pygmaea
ATATATAAAGCTGTTGAAGGCTCTTTACCGGATTTAGCCACTAGATGTCCTCCTTAGCTTACCTTAGAGTGTAAAAAAATACAGTGCACGACAGATTTAATGACCGTGGTTCGATTCATCAAACTGTGGACTTCTCTAATACACAATTATAATAAATTGTGTTTATCGATGGGTCCTATACAAAGCTGGCTCTGCTTCGTAACTGGTGCTGGTTTACAGTTGGTTCAACTTGCGAACCTTCTCAGAACCTTTTAGTTTTTCCACACAATAGAGAGCCCCATTGATTGTATATCCATTTTCCGCTAGAAATTGAATTGTTTTAAACTTTAGAGACAAAGCTTTCTTTAGTATATTTCTGCTGTCAAGATAGATGACTGTTGGCCATGATTTCGGCTCTTTCCGGGGCGTTCCTCCTGCCGTATTCTACCAGTAGCTACACCCCTGTTCATGTCTGGGGCGTTCTTGTGGAGTCGCTCGTCATCTCAATGAAATGGTCCTCTACTGTATAGGATTATCGCGCATGAGCAGGGGACAGTGTTACTTTATAAAAACAAGTGCTTTCTACACTTTGTAATGTCACATTTTTCAAAATTTGCATTGTTTTCTTTTTGTAATATTGATTATTGTCTCATCCAGTTGTTTTAGGAGATATGTCTCCCTTGCCAGCCTACATTCGCATTATAGCTTTGATTATGATGGAAATGTTTTAAAAATTGTGATTGGCTTATTTTATCCTGCAATCGAGCCACAGAATGCCCATATGGCTCGCAAGCATTTTTTACAGTCTATGCTGGCGAGCCTAGAGGTTCCAAACTGCTGTTGTAAGCAGACAGTTTGGTCACATTATGAATATGGGATTACTGATAGTAACGTATTGTAGCCTATTTTATTTTTACAATGAGCAAAGCAATTATAACAGAAAGAAAAAAATAGAAGCAGCAGGGTCAGAATGAGCCACCCATAGCAATGCGTCATGGCAACGGCACTGACACGTAAAAACTGAATTTGAATTTTCTGACTTTTGAGCACATTGTTACTGTTTTGTACAAGTTTTCATATTATTTATAATTCAAATTCAGTTTTAAGGCTTAGATTTAAATCTGTCATTTTATTTTGAGTATTGTGTCAATAAATAAAGGAATTAATAGAGATGGGCACAAAATGAAAGAATTTCCTCACGTTTGTCTCGCCCCACTTGTAATGTCTCTATTCCACACCAGTGGGGCCCGCTTCACAGTTTGAGTAAGCTGTATTATGGTAAGATGACCAACAAGAAGCTGAGCTTGTGAGGCACTGTCAAAAGCTGTTATAATTCAATATTTTATATAAGCGAAAATTATATGTTATATATTGTTCATCTAAAGCATCACTTAAATATTTAAATATTTGTGTTAATTTAAATTAAACATTTAAGTTCTGGTCTATTATTTTCTCTTACTGTTATATGATGGAATGACATTACAAAGTTAAACTATTCCTGTTTTTCATTGCACATTTTGCAATGTAAAACAATCTTTCTGTTTTTATATAGCCTATTTAAACCTTTAAAAAAATCTGGCATAACCTAAATATAAAAAACATGTTTGAGGAAAACAAACCAAATCAAAAAAGTTGGAGAACCACTGCTTTATGGGACGTTTTGGATTTGTGGTCAGCGCAGAAAACAGCGCACGATTCTTGAATGGTTTGAAAGTTAAATTGAAATGTTTACAATGGAATGGATGAGGAATCAACATTTTTATTTCAAAACAAGTAATCCGAAACCTGACATCAAGTAAGGTGAGGAAAAATGAATTTCACACACATTGAAAAATGCTCTTTATTTGAATGAGTGAACGTGGCTCTTAAAAGGTAATTAAAGGCACTGGGGTTGCGGTGCCACCGGCTTAAAGGCACTGGGGTTGCGGTGCCACCGGCTTAAAGGCACTGGGGTTGCGGTGCCACAGGCTTAAAGGCACTGGGGTTGCGGTGCAACCGGCTTAAAGGCACAAGGGTTGCGGTGCCACCGGCTTAAAGGCACCGGGGTTGCGGTGCCACCGGCTTAAAGGCACCAGGGTTGCGGTGCCACTGGCTTAAAGGCACCGGGGTTGCGGTGCCACCGGCTTAAAGGCACCGGGGTTGCGGTGCCAGCGGCTTGGGCCCGCAATCGCTGCTCGCAGCTATATTAATTCATTATCTTTAAAATGAGTTTACAGTGATTATTTCATGCATTGGCATAAGTGCTATTATTTTGAAAAACAAATCTGCGTTCGTGTTGCTAGCATAAAATAGTATTGCTTCTACAATGGTAATCAAAGAGGACATGTTCGGGTAAAAGAGGACATATGATCACCCTACACAACGTAGCTTTAACAAGAACTGTGCCTTTGGTCTTCCTTTTCCTCACTATGTTCCTCGCAGTGGACACAGAGCTTAAGTCTCTGCGATAGCTTTTTGTAGCCTTCCCCTAAACCATAATGTTGAACAATCTTTCTTTCAGGTCATTTGAGAGTTGTTTTGAGGCCCCCATGTTGCCATTCTTCAGAGGAGAGTCAAAGAGAACAACATCTTGCAATTGGCCACGTTAAATAACTTCTCATGATTGGATGCACCTGACTATGAAGTTCAAGGCTTAATGAGCTCATCAAACCATTTGTTGTTCCAATTAATCAGTGCTAGGTAGTTACAGGTATTTAAATTAACAAAATAACAAGGGTGCCCAAATGTATACACCTGTTTAATTTCGTTTTGATACATATTGCACATTTTCTGTTAATCCAATTAACCTCAATTAACTACAGAAATATTACTGTGTCCTTCAGTTATTTGATAAATCAAAATGAAATTGCTTATCCAAACACCCAATTATTTATATATGAAAATCATGTTAATTGTCAGGGGTGCCTAAACGTTTGCATACGACTGTATATATTATTTCCCAATGTCCCCCCCAATCATTCTTGCCAATTTTTTTTCCCACTGACCACGCAATGTCAATAGCTCCGCAACCCCGCCTCGACAGACGCAGGATGTCGAAGGCAGTTCACATGGTTCATCCAACCACAAGTTGCCGAGCCAGACGATTTTTTAAACAGCTCATCCAACACGGAAGTCTTTAGTCAGATCAGGCGTGGGGTGATTGACACTCACAAAGTACAGTGGCCTCCAAAAATTACTGGCACCCCTGTCCAGCAATGCACAAACAATACTGTAAAAAATATAAACAATATGATTATAGAGAAACTCAAAATACCAACATGTGAGAAATACTGCACTTTATTAATGTGTCAATAAAGCCAACCAAAATCATCTATTGTAAAATCATCACATTTTACTTTGACGGCCGGTCGGACGTATTAAAACAAGTGACAGTAGGCTGCAATGGACTGGCTGTTGCATCCGCAAAACTGCGCTCTGGCCCGGCCGTCATAAATCAGGTAGTGGACAAAATGCATTTTGCCCCCCAGGATAGGGAGGAGGATGGTGAGAAAAGCAACAAAATCCACAAGAATCACTGTGAAATAATTACAGGCCTTGGTGGTGTCTTCGGGTCACCAGGTTTCAAAAAGCACCTTTCTACACCACCTCCACACCCATGGCCTCTTTGAAAGGGGTTGCCAGAAGAAAGCCTTTTCTGACCCCAAAATACAGATGCAACTGCTTGGAGTTTTCCAAATGTCATTTAAATTATGACTGGAAGAATGTTCTCTGGTCAGATGAGACCGAAATTTTACGTATTGGTCAAATTACAGCATCAGCAGGTTTGGTGTCTAAACAGAGATGCATACAGGGAGAGGCAACTCTTACCCACGATTAAATATGGTGGTAGGTCAGTGATGTTTTGGGGCTGTTTTAATACCAGGGGCACTGGTCAACATTGATTGCATAATGATTTCCACCATGTATCAGGCAATTTTGGCTGACAATTTGGTTGTCTCTGACAGAAGGCTGGGACTTGACCGTAGGTGGACTTTACAACAAGACAATGTCTCAAAACATATCTCAAAATCCACACAGAAATGTTTCCATGACCACTAAATTAATGTTCTGCCATGGCCATCTCTGTCCCCAAATCTCAATCCAATTGGACCATGCTGTTATCCTTGTCAGAGGTGGTTGCACTAAGTACTGAATAAGGAGTGCCAATAATTATGAAAACTTTTTTGGTGAAATTTATTTGATGTTAAATAATTGTATGATTTTGTTTGGTTCCATTGAAACACTAATAAAGTATTGTGTTTCTTATATGTTGGTATTTTGAGTATTTCAATATAATTATATTGTTTAAAAGTTCTGTTTGTGCATTGCCAGTCAGGAGCCCACTTTTGGAGCCCACTATATACTTCCATGATTGAATTTACAGGCACCTGATCTGCACACAAGGAGTTGCTGGAGAGTGACGTGGCAGAATAATCTGACTTATCTATCCTAAATACCACTATGTTAATTTTGTGCAGTCTCGTGCTGGAGGTCTACGCAAAGTCTGAGAAGCAATAAACTCGAACCACTGGCTATCATCCTGCAATCCAGCGACTTAGCACACTACGCCATACAGACCCCCATGCTTAATATACTTATTTTGGAAAATATGTAACATCAGTCAAGAGGCCACTTGTTTAGTCTGAGGGGAACAGGGCAGGGGCTCAAGACTCCACTGTGGTCTATCTGTACATGTGCCTTGCATCATGGATGCCCAAATCAACTCACTTGTAACAGTTGTTGTTATAAGTGTTGTAAGAGCCCAACACAGTTAGGGAGCCCACAGCCACACTGTAGGAGAAAAATATCTGGGATGCAGCTTCCATCCACACCTGTGGTTCTGACAGCCGGTCTGGTTCAGGGTAGAGGTAGAACTTGACCCCCTGCATCGCCCCCGGTAGAGTCAGGCCTCTGATTAGCAGGATAAGAAGCATCATGTAGGGGAAGGTCGCTGTGAAATATACGACCTGGAGAATGTGTGTGGAGGTGTGCAGAAAGCAGTGAGAGGACAAGGTTTAAAGATTATACTGCATTTTCTTAATTTATTTTTAAATTTTCCTTCATGTAAATTGGTCATGTCCAATTCCCCTTGACCCTGCCTTGTCAGTAACTCCTCAGCATGTTTAATACGGTAGAGCAGTGTTTTTCAAACTTTTTTTTCGGTGACCCACATTTTCAAAATGACAAACCTTCGCAACCCAAATTTCATGAAAAAAGGTGTTTGGAAATACACTGCTCAAAAAAATAAAGGAAACATTTAAACAACACAATGTAACTCCAAGTCAATCACACTTCTGTGAAATCATATTGTCAATCAGTGTTGCTTCCTGAGTGGACAATCAATTTCACATGCTGTTGTGCAAATGGAACAGACAACAGGTGGAAATTATAGACAATTAGCAAGACGCCCCCAATAAAAGAGTGGTTCTGCAGGTGGTCACCACAGACCACTTCTCAGTTCCTATGCTTCCTGGCTGATGTTTTGGTCACTTTTGAATGCTGGTGGTATGGAGTCTACAACCCACACAAGTGGCTCAGGTAGTGCAGCTCATTTAGGATGGCACATCAATGCGAGCTGTGGCAAGAAGGTTTGCTGTGTCTGTCAGCGTAGCGTCCAGAGCATGGAGGCGCTACCAGGAGACAGGCCAGTACATCAGGAGACGTGGAGGAGGCCGTAGGAGGGCAACATCCCAGCAGCAGGACCTCCGCATTTGTGCAAGGAGGAACAGGAGGAGCACTGCCAGAGCCCTGCAAAATGCCCTCCAGCAGGCCACAAATGTCTATGTGTCCAATCAAACGGTCAGAAACAGACTCCCTGAGGGTGGTATGAGGGCCCGACGTCCACAGGCGGGGGTTGTGCTTACAGCCCACCACTGTGCCGGACGTTTGGCATTTGCCAGAGAACACCAAGATTGGTAAATTTGCCACTGGCGCCCTGTGCTCTTCACAGATGAAAGCAGGTTCACACCGAGCATGAGACAGATGTGTCAGTCTGGAGATGCCGAGGAGAACGTTCTGCTGCCTGCAACATCCTCCAGCATGACTGGTTTGGCAGTGGGTCAGTAATGGTGTGGGGTGGCATTTCTTTGGGGGGCTGCACACCCCCCATGTGCTCGCCAGAGATAGCCTGACTGCCTGAATCCGATTGAGCACATCTGGGACATCATGTCTCGCTCCATCCACCAAAGCCACGTTGCACCACAGACTATCCAGGAGTCGGCAGATGCTTTAGTCTAGGCCTGGTAGGACATCCCTCAGGAGACCATCCGCCATCTCATCAGGAGCATGCCCAGGCGTTGTAGGGAGGTCATATGGGCACGTGGAGGCCACACACACTACTGAGCCTCATTTTGACTTGATTTAAGGACATTACATCAAAATTGGATCAGCCTGTAGTGTGGTTTTCCACTTTGATTTCGAGTGTGACTCCATATCCAGACCTTCATGGGTTGATAAATTTGATTTCCATTGATAATTTTTGTGTGATATTGTTGTCAGCACATTCAACTATGTAAAGATGGAAGTATTTCATGCAATTAGTTAATTCATTCAGATCTAGGATGTGTTATCTTAGTGTTCCCTTTATTTTTTTGAGCAGTGTATGTTGTAGTTTTCCTAACATTATTTCTATGTAGGGGTATTTACATAACACATTATTTCTAGTTGTCGCCAGAATAATAATACAACATTCATTCTCAGTATTGACAGTATTAACATCACAGACCTGTGTCTTGTAAAAACATGTTATAATCACCAAAATAACCAAGATCAGATTGTTTTTCCACAAAAATCTGAGTATTTGTATGAATTTACTTACATTCAGATAAATAAATAAATAAATAATAAATGTAACTGTTTTAACCAGTTATATGAAACTAATGTCAAATAAAATTTTGGAAAGCTGTAATAAATGGCAATATTTTTTTTTTTAAGTGTGCCAAGAAAACATCCCTTAAACCATTACACCACCACCACCAGCCTGCACAGTGGTAAAAAGGCATGATGGATTAATGTTCTCATTCTGTTTACGCCAAATTCAGACTCTACCATCTGAATGTCTCAACAGAAATTGAGACTCATCAGACCAGGCAACATTCTTCCAGTCTTCAACTGTCCAATTTTGGTGTGCTCTTACAAATTGTAGCCTCTTTTTCCTATTTGTAGTGGAGATGGGTGGCACCCGGTGCGGTCTTCTGCTATTGTAGCCCATCCGCCTAAAGGTTGTGCATGTTGTGGCTTCACAAATGCTTTGCTGCATACCTCGGTTGTAACGAGTGGTTATTTCAGTCAATGTTGCTCTTCTATCTGCTTGAAGCAGTTGGCCCATTCTCCTCTGACCTCTAGCATCTAAAAGGCATTTTCGCCCACAGGACTGCCGCATACTGGATGTTTTTCCCTTTCACACCATTCTTTGTTAACTCTAGAAATGGTTGTGTGTGAAAATCCCAGTAACTGAGCAGATTGTGAAATACTCAGACCGGCCCGTCTGGCACCAACAACCATCAAAATTGCTTAAATCACCTTTCTTTTCCATTCTGACGTTCAGTTTGGAGTTCAGGAGATTGTCTTGACCAGGACCACACCCCTAAATGCATTGAAGCAACTGCCATGTGATTGGTTGAGTAGATCTCTGCATTAAGGAGAAATTGAACAGATGTTCCTAATAATCCTTTAGGTGAGTGTATACTTGAATGTTTGTAGCTACTCTATGTGTAACTATATGTCGCCTTGCGCCTTGTCTTGGCCAGGTCATGATTGCAAATGAGTGTTCTCAATCAATTTACCTGGTTAAATAAAGGTTAAATAAATAAAAATAAAATACTCAATTTGCAATCATAAGCATGTTTGAATTATCCTGAACGTTTTTGGTCATATTAAATAAACTCACACACACAAACACACACCTTGCCTGTTGACCGGACCCCTTTCCAGATGCAGAAGTAGCAGATGACCCACATGGCAATGAGACAGAGCAGCACCTCCCACCTGACACTGCCCACCTCTTCAATTCCTGCTGAGATGGCCAGCACACGGCGTCTACATGGAGTGGAGCCACAGCCAGAGAGACGGGTGAGACAAGTACAGCAGAACCTCTCACCTGACACTGTCCACCTACTTTATACCACCGTCAGAGAAGGAAAACACTCAGTAGTGTTGCTCATGTGGAGGATCAATGCAAACCTACTCCCAGAATTCAGTGGCTGCAGATGTTGAGTTCATCTGCCGGGTCCAGTTGAAGGTACGGTTTTCAGAGAAGTCAACACAGTCATCTAAAGGGAATATAATGTTGACTAGTCCAACTGGCTGTAACAGGTCTTGAGGTATAACACCATTTACCTGAGTTTAAGTTGTACCTGTGTTCCAGGGGTTGGTGCAGCTGGCCCAGGGGAGCTGAGAGCTGAAGGAGAAAACCAGGTAGAACAACGCCCAGGCCAGGATGATGATGTAACTCATACAGCTGTACAGAAGAACAAGCTGCCCAGCATAGCCAACACCTGAGAGGGGGCACATTTGCATTCAGCTTATGGACCACAAAGGCAGTATATAGACAGCCAGAACATTTACTATTGTTACAAAGCAAGGTGCCCTAGTGGTTAGGGCATCTGACTGGTGTCCGTAGAGGACCCTGCCTTGAATCCCAAAGTTGAAACATCTGTCATTCTGTCTGTGAGCAAGACAGTTAACCCTAATTGCTCATATTTTGTTGATGTAAATTAGAATTGGTTCTTATTCAAGTTGCCTGGTCTCACGTCCAGCCCAGTGTGGGCTGGCGTAGGACATGAACTGAGATCGGACTCTTTGGGCCCTATCTTACACCCAGCGCAATTGACTTTTTACACCAACGCATGTATTATTCCTATCTTGCAAATGTTCCCTGGTGCTATCTTGCAGTTCCCGAAAACAATTCCGCCACTGACCAGAAAAAACCTGGTTAATAGTCAGTGGCGTGTTTTTCAGATGCTATTTTAAGGGCGCATGGTTGGCCATAATGTAGCGTGTGCACAACGCGCATACACTTTATTGCTCCTCTCATCTACACAAATGTAGCAGTTACCATTATTGCAGTACATAATTAGAAGTAAAATATTACCAATTGAGGCAAATTATTGTTTGCATACATCTAGTGTACACATTTACCCAAATTATTCATGTCACGGTTCCAAAGATTGGAGGCAGGCACATCTTCACTGATGTGTATATTTATTAAACAAGGAGAAACTGGACAAGAACACAAACATAGAACAAAATGAGGACTTAAGACTAACCAATGTATAGAAACATCTGAATGACATGAACAATAGATCACAACACTACAAAAACACATGAACAGAGTTGCTAAACATACTACGAAGAACTAGAACACCATATACATCTTTACATTAAACATATGACCAACACTACGCTAAAAATAAGAACAACTACAAGACATTACTCCACATACCTGGACAAGAACAATGAACCACACTGAACTAACAAACACTCAGAACTAAATACTCAACTAATGAGGGGAGGATGTGCAGGTGAGGACTAAACAACTGAACAGATTGGATAATCAAACCATGTGAGGGGATCATGCGATACAAAGAGCGGGAAAACAAAACCAAAACAAAACACATAGGGGAGAAACCACCATGAAGTGACACAGAACAGACACAAAGACTATGGACATTGTGACAATTCAGAATGAATTATTCGCACTGATATACATGAACTGCAAGGGAACCCATTCAATCAACATACAAGTCATTTGCGATGCTAATAGTAAAATCACCCATGTCTTCGCGAATTACCCTGGCTCAAGCCATGACTCATTTATGGCAAACTCTGCCATATTTCATTGGAATCCCCCCTTGGATGGGTGGCTGTGAAGGGGACAACGCTATCTGATAAAGACATGGCTAAGGACAACACCATTTGATGCCAGCAATAGTGCGTGAAACGCTGTTTAATCGAAAACATACACAAACACGCAGTGTAGCTTAATTAGGCACACTGAAAATGTGCGTAGGGAGTTTGGATAGGACAGGAGGCACTTTACACTACTCTAGTCGCAGCATTCTTTGTGGCTTGATTTGTTTCACACAACATGTCCATAAATCATGGATGTGTTGATGACATAAATTAGGAAATATTAGAGGACTTAAGGAGACGGATCCATGTACGAGACGTGATGTTGAATTGCATGTGCCGTTGCTTACCACTTAAACCAAATGCCTTAGAGCTTATTTGACAGAATAGTGACGCAAGCAAAGTAATCTCGCTCTGTTAGATTACATTGCAAAAACTGTACCATGCATTTATAATCTCGTGATTCAGTGAGAGTGACCCCAAAACATCGGAAAGTATGTCTTGTGACATTTCTTTATTTATATTTTGTAAAAAAGAAAAATCAATAATCTGCCGTTATAATAGCAATCCGCCATGGAACAAGCACGCATGCTCTTAAAGGGAATGTGAGATGACGCTTTGATTGGTTTATTGCACTTTATGCCCAAACCACACTTATGACTAATGAAGCTATTTCAGACCTAACCATTTTAGATGTGCGTCGGGCGCAAGAGTAATTTATCCCTCTGGTAAAATAGCAACAGCGCCCAGGACCCTCCCACAATGTCACTTGAGTTTTGCGTTTGATACTTGCGTTTCAGATCGTTAAAATAGGGCCCATAATGTGTTTAGGTTCTTTCTATGTATCATTTACTTCCAGTTATGTTTGTGTCCATTTGTTATTGCCAGTGCATTGCATTGTTGGTTTTAGTTATAGTGTAATGTCCGTTTAAGTTTGTGAAACCTCTCCCTAGTTTGGCTATGCTAGGATCAGTATGAGTTAGGTTAGGCTGGAACTTGTAGATTTGATTGATGATTGTGTTCAGCCATGGTCGATTAGCTAGTTAACGCAGTAAATGCTGGCCAAACTAGAGAGAGATGACGGGCATTGATCTTCTGTTACGTGTGTTTGCCGTTATGTGAGTGGATATTCTCTGTTCAAGCTTTGGTTCTCATTCAGCAGTGTAAGTAGGATTTGACAGACTTTACATATACACTGCCAAGTTCTGCCTTCACATTTTGTGTCGTAGGTAGCAAAGTATTGTATATTAGGGTAAAGCGTACGCTCTGTTATACTGTTAGCCTGTTCTATGCCACATCACGACGCTAAGTATATCTTCTGTAAGTCACACTTTCGTAAGGTTGGTCTGGACCATTCGTAAGCTCTCTCTTAGCGTTGTTTGAGCTCAAGCCGCTAGTCGCCGCCACTACAACAATGATTTTATGGACATTTTATAACTATAATAAAATATGTTCGCAATGGATACAGGCCTAATTAGGAAATTGACTTTATTTGGTATCAGAACTAAATGTGGTAATTAGCCTAGGCTATTTCGTAATGTAATGAAAGCGTTTAAATTGTCAATCACTTTTGATAATTAAAGTCTGGCAAACAATTTGGCTCTAAATGGCTAAGATCTAGAAATTGCCATGTCAATTGTTTTATTTTGCAAAACCTTTGACATTTTGCCTGACGTGGCTATATTAAAAAAATGTCGCCTCCCAAGACAAGTCATTATGGAGCTGCTGGACCTTCTCAGACCTGCGCTTGCCAGGCTAACGCGGCTGAATTTTGCTTTAAGCCCTGAAGTCCAGCTGCTTGCAGCGCTAAGGTTTTTTGCTCGAGCTTCATCGAGGTCGTGGGAGAAAGAGCCTACAATGTTGCACACATTCGCACACGCAACGTTGTCGAGTGTGCAATTGGAATCTGGAAGCTGCGCTTTCGGTGCCTGCACAAGTCGGCAAGAGGACTGCGCATGAAGCCTCTCAACTCTAGCGCAGTTATGGTGGCAACGGCCATACTCCATAACATGGCTGTGCGAGGAGGCGCAACTATTCCGGAGGGGTAAGAGGTGGAAGTGGATGAGGAGGAAGATGAAGAGGGAGAAGTTGAGGTCCTCCATCCTCCACAGAGGGCTGCCCTGCATGCTGCAGGGGTTGAGTCAAGGCAGCTTTTGATTGCAAATGTTTTTGATTGATTTATATTTTCTTTTTGGAATAACTTGCTGAGCTATCATTAGCCATCATCCATGATTGAATTGACTTTTCTTTAGATTCGTATTACGATGGAATGTTTATTTTTTTGAAAAATAAATGGTATTTTCAAACCTTGCATCCATTAAATGTTCTGTGTGATTCTAATCCTTAAAACCTTTACTCTATCATGCCATTGTGTCCATTCCATAAATGGTCTATGCAACGCCAATCATTGACATGCTTCTCTTAAGGTTGGCGAAGAAGCCTACACCTTAGAATTTCTCAGTCAAAAGTTGACATATGCCCAAATTAGCACGTCACATTGCTGATTTATCTTCATTAATTTATTGGGCATTGAACGCAGGTCACATGGTTGTCAGAGGATTCCCTTTCTGCTGCTTTGCCTCATGCATAGCTTATGTGTAGCCTTACGTGTCTTCAAACACACAGATAATGTACATTATGAACTAATGTCTTTACGCAGCATCTTCAAAGGAGCCTTTATATATGAATGTGCAGTGCACTTAGATTGACACTGCTTAATTTCCTTGTGGATAAATAAGGTTTCTCATAGATAGAGCAAGATTTTATGCGTAGGTTTCCAATGGCAATAGAGAATCAGTTGTTGACTCATTAAGGATGACAGAATGACATACAATCTTGTTGATGATCAAGTATTTTTTATGAAAATGCGCGTACAAACACACACAGACACGGTCACTGGTGTGACTGTTGCTCAGCAACTATAAAGACAAACACTTACCAAAATCAGATTAGGAACTGCAACCAAAAAAAAAATGTTTCCATTTTTAGTCGTTAAACCCACGTCAAGAAGCGGGACAACGGGATGAGGAGAGTGGATGGTTAGCGAGGGATACCCGGTTCGTCTACCAGTAACAACATCTCGTGTGAACACATTACTGACAATTTTATAATTGAATTAGTAGTCTATATTTTACTGATAACTTCAACTATGCTAAAATAAATGTTACTGGAATAATTTGAGGAATGTTTCATTTACATATTATGTGTTGTCTTTCTTAACACCCTATTGCACCTCGCGTGAACTGAAAAATTGATTCCTGAGCAATCGATGACAACACATTCAGCACCTTCCCTTGGGACAGCGCCTTTGTAACGTCGCACTTAAGAGACAGCGTGTTAAGAAGCTTCCTAAGGGAGACTTCGGGGAACACACTTAAGAACATAAACAACTTCGGTAAGATATATCTTTTTGAGTCTTCTTAGCGGGC
>JACXGM010030613.1:0-13234 GCA_016801145.1 Umbra pygmaea
ATCACATGGTCATAAGTATTCAGACCCTTTGCTGTGACACTCATATTTAACTCACATGCTGTCCATTTCTTCTGATCCTCCTTGAGATGGTTCTACTCCTTCATTGGAGTCCTGCTGTGTTTAATTACACTGATTGGACTTGATTAGGAAAGGCACACACCTGTCTATATAAGACCTTACAGCTCACAGTGCATGTCAGTGGCGTAGGCACGGGTGTGCTTGTGCCACCCAAAGAGGCAGCTGGCACACCCAGAAATCAGATGCATAATGCACTTTTTGTTATAGCCTTGGCAAAGTGTTTTTTTAAAACCTAGTCTATTATGGTCTAATTATAATATTTGTTCATTTTAAATAAATTCTTATTTTTTTCGTTAAAAAACAACATCTAGATCCACGCCTACACATTTAAGTGTAGGCGCAAAAATAGCCGCCAACGTGACCCCAGCGAATATCACGGGAGGCTAGCAGTGTAGTAGACTGAAACGGGCGTAATAGGCCAACACATTCAGCAGCTAATCTTGATCTGTATGTACCAGTGCAGTGCGATACATCGAAGTTGTGCGCTTACAGGTACAGACTTTATGCATAGTGTTGCGTTTGTTTGTGAAAGGTATTTTAATGATTGGTCTGTTTGATACGGATCAACATTAATGTATCCCCTTTCTCTGTAGAGACCTTATATCGAGAACATACATTTACTATTCCTATTTCCTACAGAACTTGTTAAACAACCAAGTATTGTAACGATTAATTTACACACCCTGTACATTTTTTATTTGCTCCCATGACTGTTTAACACTGTCAGGGTTGCAAATGAAAGAATACAATAAATTTAATTGTTATACACCATCAGCATGAAGCAGGCCCGGCGGCACGAGGGGGCAAAAGGGGGCAATGCCCCCTCAGTTAGAATATTGTGCCCCCTCAGTTTTGATTCCAGTATGTGTCCTACAAATCCCTCCACAGTCAGGCCTAGCTGCGATTTGTTGCGTTGATTATTACGCTGTGCCGCTGCACAGGAATCAAAACCAGCGGGTTAACATAAAAAAGTCACACATTGGTCAAAATCATACTTTGATTGGCCTTCACACAGTAGAAAGTTGGCTCAATTTGAAATGGATGATTACATTCAAATGTAGCCTAGTAGTAGATTGTTTCCACCGGAAAGAAGTTTCACAGCTCAATTATGGTTGTTAGAAAGTGGTTTTGCACATCCATAACTCAAAGTGGCGCGGAAATGGAAACGCCAGCCACAGAGGCTGCCTTTCCAACATTGCCGGTAACACAGAAACATTCGACCGCCGATGCCACTCGGCCTAGCTGAAGCAGAGTAAAACTGTCTTGCCGCCTATGCAGCCTTGCAGGTGCATGTGCCTGACAAACTTTTCTAAATCCGGTAAGAAATATCAGCATTGTCAGTTTTGAATTATTGTGTAATTTGCAAGCTTTTGGAAATGGTGGAAAATGGCTTGGCAATACGTTATTTTCTTCATTGCTTTCGTCTATTGCGAGATTGAGGTGATGACATTTGACATTTTTCGTTTATAATGTCAAATTTATTGTTGGTGTTGTTATAGTAGAATAACTGCTTTTTGCAATACATTGATGAAGGTGGGTAGATTTTGAGCAATATTAGGAACTGTAGTGATGTGAGCTATATGGAAATTAGGAACTTTTCTTTGCAGAAGATGTAGCTAGCTGCTGCAGCAGTAGCAGCGTTTTCAAAATCAATTTTTTTTAACTGGTATTAATAGTCAAAGTGAAGCAGTCTAACATGTTTTATTGTGGCAAGACAGCCGTGTGTCTGGCTGCAATTGAATGCAGTGTGCATTTACAAGCTACAAATGATTACTGTCCACTCCACTACATACTATCAACATTATTCATTGTGTTATTACCGAGCTGAAATATGTGTGTCCCCTTAGTCATTTTGGGGGCCCCCTTGCGGAGTTAATTCTCCCGCCGGGCCTGGCATGAAGCAAAACTGGTTTAATGGAATACACAAATGTAATTATAGTCAGTGATACGGAGGAGGCACTTATAAATACACGGGTGGCATTTTTTCCCCCAGCTTTCCTTCTTGCTTTATGCCTGGATTATATTTTTTATGCTCTTCAAATTTATCTAAAATTCTAATTTACTACTGTTGAGCGAAATATGCGGCTCTCATAGACTTGTCCGTTTCTGCGATTGGTCCTATGATGAACACACCGCCCCTTTTGTGTAAACGCGCTTGTCACTAGATTGGGAAATCCTGGGTTGATTTAATGAATTGATAACCACGGTCGTGACATCTCGTATCTAGATCGCAATTGTTAGGTTTAGTGAAGCCAGGTATTGAAAGGAAATCTAGGGCATGATGAACATAGCTTCGTAGTATAGGCCTCTGTTATGTAAAGAAAAATCAATGTGGCACACAAAGTTTTTTAGATGCACACCCAATTTTTTTTTCTGGCTACGCTACTGGTCCATGTCAGAGCAAATGAGAATCATGAGGTCGAAGGAACTAACCGAGGAGCTCAGAGACAGAATTGTGGCAAGGCACAGATGTGGCCAAGGTTACAAAAGAATTTCTGCAGCACTCAAGGTTCCTAAGAGCACAGTGGCATCCATAATCCTTAAATGGAAGAAGTGTGGGACAACCAGAACTCTTCTTAGACCTGGCCGTCCAGCCAAACTGAGCAATCATGGGAGAAGAGCCTTGGTGAGAGAGGTAAAGAAGAACCCAAGGATCACTGTGGCTGAGATGGAGTAGGGAGATGGGAGAAAGTTCCACAAGGTCAACTATAACTGCAGCCCTTCACCAGTCAGGGCTTTATGGCAGAGTGGCCCAACGGAAGCCTCCCCTCAGTGCAAGACATGTGAAAGCCTGCATAGAGTTTGCCAAGGAACACATGAAGGACTCCCAGACTATGAGAAATAAGATTCTCTGGCCTGATGAGACCAAGATTGAACTTTTTGGCGTTAATACTAAGAGGTATGTGTGGAGAATACCAGGCACTGCTCATTCACTTGCTCATTCACCTGCCCAATACAATCCCAGCAGTGAAACATGGTGGTGGCAGCATCATATTATGGGACTGTTTTTGAGCTGCAGGGACAGGACGACTGGTTGCAATTGAAGGAAAGATGAATGCGGCCAAGTACAGAGATATCCTAATCCAGAGTGCTCAAGACCTCTGACTGGGCCAAAGGTTCACCTTTCAACAAAACAATGACCCTAAGTACACAGCTAAAATAACGAAGGAGTGGCTTCGGAACAACTCTATGACCATTCTTGACTGGCCCAGCCAGAGCCCTGACCTAAATCCAATTGAGCATCTTTGGGGAGACCTGAAAATGGCTGTCCACCAATGTTCACCATCCATCCTGGCTGCAATGACACAAAGTGAAAAATTTAAAGGGGTCTGAATACTTTCCGTACACACTGTATATTATTATTAAACTTCTAGCAAAAATTTGCTCCCCTACTCCTCCCAGAGTTTTATAGCTACATACACGAGTAAGGTACCAAAACGTGCAGCTCAATGCCGATCGAGTTGCTATTCTTTTGTGGAAGGTTTCGTAAAACGGTTCACAAAATATCGTTTTTGTGGTGAAAAAAGTCCCATAGGAATGAATGAACAGACTTTTCTGGGCGCTACTACTTCAAGAGTTTTTATGCTACACACAAAAGTAAGGTCCCGAAACGTGCGGCTTGTTCCCGATCATGTTTCAGTTATGTTCTGGAAGGTTTCGTAAAACGGTTTACGAAATATTATCGTTTAAAAAAGTCCCGTAGGAATGAATGGACAAATTGTTCAGGGTGACACTACTCCCAGAGTTACACTACATACACAAGTAAGGTACGGAAATGTGCGGACTACTGGTGGCGGCGAGAACACGTCACACAATTTCCCCAGTACATTATATTATTTGTACATTATATTAGAAACAATATAGAAAAAGTGTAGAGTTGAATATGCAGTAATTTCAAAATGAAATATGTAAGACTATATTAAAAAGTATTTTAATAAAGCAGTTAATGTTTCAAGTTCAAATACATGGAATCTCATCAAATCCTTTTTTACCATGGTATCGAAATCGGCATAGAGTATTGTGTTATTTTACTGGTATTGGCACCGACTACTGAATTTTTGGTATCGTGACACCCCTAAATACAACCATAATGCAGATCCCGAAACATAGTTGAACATATTTTTTAAACATTCAAATTCAATGCTTTATTGTGCTCTATTGAAATTTAATGTTTAAAAAAGTTAAAATTACAAAAATATAACATCATGAATATGAGATGTTATAATTCAGGCTATTTGTTTCTGAATAACATCCAACAATTGAACTAATTTTTAAATGGATAAAACGGCTAAACAGCCCCACTTTCCAACTGCGCAACATGCGAATGAAGTAAATGTGGTGGATTTTCATTCTATAGACTTAAGAATTCTAATTCTATAAAGGCAAAAAATATAAGAAAATAAACTACTACAGAATGTATATATCCTTTGATATTATACACTGCTCAAAAAAAAGGGGAAAACTAAGATAACACATCCTAGATCTGAATGAACTAATCGTATGAAATACTTTTGTCTTTCAAAGTGGAAAACCACACAGCCGCGGTGGAATGGTGGGGAACGCACAAAACCCAGTGTGCAAAACAAAAAAACATTGGGTTTCGTGGGTTGCGCACCATTCCATTCACTCCGGTCCCGAGCGTAACACGAGCCCGTCCTCCCCAATTAAGATCCACCGACCGCGGCTGAAACCACACTATAGGCTGATCCAACTTTGATATAATGTCCTTTAAACAATGATATATCATGATGTACAGTATACTGTTGAGTTCCCAGCTTCTTGTTGTCTTCACCCATAGTGGGTGGTTTCTCCCCCTTCCTTCCGGGTCTCACTCAGGCAGTTGTCAAAAGAGTGTGAGAGACTGCTAGTCCTTAGACAGCTGCAAAATCAGTCCTGTGAACATCTAAAAATCCCCTAAATTGCTATGAATAATCTCATGTTATTATGGGCATATTGTTTATAGTTTAAAACAATCCTGACTGCTCAAAAGCCATTCAAAACGTTACTTTTAGAAATCGCTATATGACGTCTGTAAGCTGATCACTGCTTAAAAAACAGTATTTCAGTTCTAGTTTCCCTAGGCAGCACACAGAAAGTGTCACAGTGGATTACATTGTTAATGTAGTCGCTATCTGAAAAACTGCTTTATTTAATAAAACCATGTTTTCTGAAATGCATTAAAGCCATAGTTTATAAAATGGATTAGTAGTATATTCATGGGACCTTATTTGACTTACTGTAGAACAAGTAATTTGAAATAGGCTATACAGTAGTTATATCAACAACTTCCAAATTGAAATTAAAGGAAGCTATACCCTACTGTATTTGAAAGCGTTCCCCAAAGTGAAACATTTAAAAACTGTAATGCAATGTGTTTTATTAATATAATGAGTTATTCAAGTTTAGGTAAGTTATCTGATTATTTGCAATCGCAAATGCAAAGTAATAATGTAAAAAAATCTGTGGAAGCAGTGAAGGACAGCGTTGTTTTTTAGGTATCCAACGTAGACGTAGGGTTTTCGGGCACTAAAAGGAATGTTAAAATAAAAAGAGCAGTTTAGATGGGAATGTTATTTTTTTATTTTTTTTATTTTTTATTTATTTTTTATTTTTTGTTATTTTGGGGGGGAAAGGTCAGCTTCAGTATTTGACAACATGGTTGTCATTGTTCTATATTGTGCATCATTTCCAATCCCACTTTGTTTTTTTTGTTTTTTTATTGTCATTAAGATGGGAATGTTATTTGTAAGGAATGTAGTTCCTCATATTGTTTGAAAACTGTGGCCTGCTTAATAATGTGGAACATCCTTCTTAAGTAGTTTTCCTTTAATTGGGTTCACCTGGCAAACTAAATATCACAGGTGAAAACTATGTTAGTGTGAGAGTTAAAGGTACAATATGTAGTTTTCCAAAACAATAAGAAAAGACATACTTTGCAAACATCACTATACTTATATTATATATATTTCTTAGTTGTGTACTTACATTGTCCTAAACCCAGAGAAATTTGTAATATCATTCGAAGACACGGGACGTTTCATTGTCCTCCGTCAATGGCATCATATAACCTTTGACTGCTCTAGTTGCTCTAAGTTTCAGGGAACCACCAACCATAACGTGAATAAAGTTATAATATTTTTAACAATACATTACTTTGTCAGTTAAATTTTTTTCTGCCGGAGATGCTAGATTGGAAGGTTGTCATTGATGACAATAACAAAACTCATGATCCCACGCTACTTCCCGACATCATCCAAGTATATCTTTTGCTATTGTTTTGATTAAGAGATCCCTAGCGGCCAAACTACATATTGTACGTTTAAGGAATCATATACTGATATACTTTGGTTTGTAATTTTACAGTTAATGTTACTAATTATCAGATGTGCATAAACTAATACCGGTACAGTTATTAAAAGGTAAAATTAAAGTAAAATAATATTGATCTTTGAAAGGGGGGGACAGCAATTTTTTTAAGGGGCTGCGGGTCTTCCTGGCCCCCCCTGTGAAGGTACCACCTCACGCTACCAGTAGTGACAAGGATACTAGCAAAATGAAAAACTGAAGAAGAATCATTCAGGAAGGATAAGAAGAAAGCAATTGTCTGTGACCACCACCTGCAAAACCATTCCATTTTTGGGTGTTGTCTTGCTGTTGCCTCTCCAGTGCACCTGTTGTAACTTACATTTGCACCAAAACAGGTGACATTGATTCACAATCACTTATGCCTTCTGACTGGACAGATTGATATCCCTGAAGTTTATTTAACTTTGTTTATATACTGTGATGATTGCATGTTCCCTTTTTTTTGAGCAGTGTATTTTCTACTCTCTTCCAGATTACGAATGGCTCGCATGAATGAAGAGATGAGAGACTCCGATGGATTCTTTGGATCTATGGGTAAGATGAACTGTATTTATGTTTTTTAGATGCTTATACTTTGTTTGTGGTGATTTTACTAGGGTGAGGCTTAGGGATGCACCAATACCACTTTTTCATTGCCGATTCCGATCCAAGTACTGAAATTTACCAAAAGTACCAAACCGATACAGAGTAACGAACCAATACAGAGAAACGAACCGATACAGAGTAACGAACCGATACAGAGTAACGAACCGATACAGAGTAACGAACCGATACAGAGTAACGAACCGATACAGAGTAACGAACCGATACAGAGTAACAAACCGATATCAGTGTTTTAATGCTACACAATGTAAAACTTGCATCCACCCATTGTGATGTCAGGTTTAATAGAGACATGGGACATGTGTCTGAACTCACAAATGTCTGTAGTTAATCTATTTGCAGTTACATCTTTCAGCAAATCCAGAAGGTAAATTTACTGTACTGTTTGGCAGGGGCATTTCAGACACATTGCATCAGCTAAGCTTGTGGATACAGACATTTAATCAGCCACCATATTGTTCATTAAACAGCATTTAACATTTGAGAGGTGCAAAACGTTTATGCCACAATATTGGTTGAATCAGCTTTTAGTTTTACATTTGTACATTTATTGTAGAATAATCTGTTTAGAAAGCATATCTGAGATTAATAATGAAATAATCTAAGCACTGGCTAAATTAGCTCCCATCAAATCTACAAGTCGATGCGTCTTCAGCAATGGAACCAAACTATACAGTAAATATTAATAGTAAACCATAGTAGAAAAATGAAAAGGAAATGCGCTCACACAAGAGACTTGACTTTTGGGTGCTAACCTAAATAGTGTATACTGGGGCATACTCTGATGAAGGCTTGCAGCCGAAACGCGTAAGCAACTTATTTATATATATATTTTTTTCAATTGCCTCCATGTGAATAAATTAATATTGGTGCTCAATTATATTCCGTCCATTAGAATTAGGTGTGCAACCTTGCCTAATAGTAAACCATATTCAGGCATAGGAAAATAGTTGATTAACAACAGATTGTAATTAAATTAAGTTTGTCCTTGATAAATTGAACAGACTCCCGTTATATTTGTGTATGCTTCTCTGGTTAAACGAGAGGGCGCTTATCAGAATCCAATCATAAACTCAGAATCAATGAACACCCCCACCCTAGTTTTTACTGACAGCCCAGTCATCCAATGAAGACTGTGCATTCCGCTCCATGTGCTTGATTTTTTCAACTTTCTCAAATCATGGATAACATTATCGTATCAAATTCGCATCATAATCCTCATTTTCGTAACTGAAAGCATTTTGTCCTAGATATTCTCTACACTCACTTCATTTAGTCGAGTCAACTTATTAATTAAGCACATTTAAAACCAACCTAAGCTGAACAAATTCCTTTACAAAGTTAGTGGTGCTGACCCAGCAGAAGAGCTCTTAATTCTGGTGAGCTATCTATCTTTTTTTTACCGCAGGCTGGGTTTCTCACTGACCAGCTGTGCTATATATATGCACCGCGACTAACGTGTCATTTTTTTCAAGACATGAAATGCTTGAAGTAATAAAACATATTATACGGTTTACAATCCACTCGACACTGTGGCTGATAGATTAGGTTAGGAAAAAGCACCCGCATTTCCCATCCTGGTTGGTTAGTGTGAACAATGAATTAGAATATCTTTTCTGTTTTTTTAACCTTTGATGCTGTCAGTTGGTAATTTTTCACGTTCAAATCCACTTTGAACCTTAACATGTGAACTTTTCGTAGGCTAATACTGTAACAGAGGAACTACATGAACATGTAATGTTAAATGTTTTTTAATTTGTTTTGCGCCACCGCCTAAAACGGATTATTAGCCATTTTGTAAGCAGCCTTATTTTCCTGGTAACATACTGTGACCACTATTTATTATTTATGCAGTAAGGAGGATACATGTACAATAATGGTTAACTTTGTTTTCGTTCTGAATGACCTGCACTACAACGACTCTCGTGTTAATTGCACCTTGTTAGGACACTGTATCGGATTATGAAATTTGACTCCATATGCCGATATCAATTGCCAGTATCAGACACATTTCTGATCCCAGTATCAAAATTGGTGCATCCCTAGTAAGGCTAAACCAAATAACCTAAAATAATAAATATCTAAACTTTTTAGATTAAATTAGTTTTTCGGTCTTTAGTTTTAAGTCTCTGCTGAATATGAACATTGTATTTTTCTGAGCTAGATTATGTTGGAGGATTTACCATAACAAAATGTTTTGAAATGGCTTGTTGTCATTATTGACTGTTTCAGTGGTTTATTGTCCAGTATCAGGCCCCGTCCACATGAACACGGGTATTTTCAAAACAACAGTTTTTTCTATGTGGTTATGCTGTTTGTCCACACAAAAATGCTGTATCAGGTCACTGAAACCGAGGTTTTTTGAAAACCCATGCCAGGGTAAAGTTTTTTAGAAACTCCAGTTACGCTGTTGTCGTGTGGACGGTGAAACCGTAGATTTTGGCACGTGATATCCGAGTGCGCGCTGTTATCTCTGTTTAACGTCAGATTGTGCGCCACTATCTCCATTGTTTACATGAGGAAAGTTTGTGCAAAAAAAATCAAATTTAAAGAGTGCAACGGCGGACATAGCCAAAATATCGCTGCTAATAACTGTGCTTACAGGGCTTATTACATGTATACCGATACATGCACAGTTATCGCTTTACATTGCTGAACAGAAGCATCAGAATGCAATACTACTCAGGTCACTGCTTATGACTATGCTACTCTCCCACAACACAGACCTCGCCGGTTTTGGACGAGAACTACCGGAACAGGTAGAACTTTTTTAGGCTTCTGATTGGCCAACATGGCTTTACAGTTAGGGTTATATCGTCACCTGTTGGTTTGGCATGCTCTTGACAACACGTGTTCGGGCGTTTTTGCTTTTTCATGTGGACAAAGATTTTTTTAAACCGTGCTTGTGTGGAAGAGATTTTGTTTTTAAACGAATGAAGAAAAATTCTGTTTTCAAAAATACCAATGTACGTGTGGACAAGGCCTCAGTTAGGCTCAACTGCTCATGTATTCTCTTCTCAGGTGATGATGAGACATTCCAGGACATTGTTCGTGATTTCAGTGATATGGCCTTTCATGACCCAGAAAGACTTACCCGTAGACAGTTTAGCAGAAAGGGAGCAGAAGAGGGACAGGGAAACAGAATGGTAAATGACCAACACAAGACAGATTAGGAGGAGGAAAAAGATGGAATAGACTAGGAAAGTGGTTTATCACTGTTCAGGAGTGGGAACCCAATCAGAAAATATTATTGTTTCCTGTTGAAATGTAACATTTAGAGATGCTTTGACAGCTGATCTATACAAAATATTTCTTAACATTCTGTAAAATTGTACCCTGCTGAAAAGACAGACCTCTGACAGCTATCATTGTGCATCAACTGTTGAAGAACAGATCAAATTCTCACAAATGATTGTATATTCTTTCAAATCACTATAATGTTATTTAAAATGTTTTAAAAAGACACAACTCACAAAAACGTAAAGGTTACTGCAAGGTTAGCCTAATCAAGATTGTTGCACAAGGAAACAAACTCTTATGGTCTCAATCCTGTTGTGAATGCATATGTATTATATCAATTAGTCTAAAATCACCTGTGAGTGCATCTTAAATAGGATTACAATACTTTTTTTAATTGGATTTTTTAATGGGGTATTTGTGTATTTTTTTATTGACACATCAGTAGGAAGCAGAGGCTTGGGAGACACGTATGTAGGGGAAAACAGATAGGAAGGGCACAGACAGTGGGCCGAGCTGGGGCTCAAACGCTGTCACCAAGGCGCATGGTGTTCCAGAGTCCAGAGCTTAGACCACTGCACCAACTCAAGCATGATAAAGGCCCAGCATTAAAAATGCTTTATGCTGGCTGTGCCATTCATTTTCTATGAGGAAGGCATTTCATCCCAACCTATCCCAAGTAATTTTATGTTTGTCAGAGTAGCCTGAACTAGCATTATAACACTGAAATCCTATGACCATATAGGTAATAAGAATTCGTTAGCATGATATAATTTCTGCTACGAAAAGCAACAACTGCTAGCCTGCTCGCTAGCTCTAAGTGCGATTGCTGTCAGAATGTGCCCTACCTAGCTGGTGATGGACAAGGACCTACAAGCTGTTTATAATGTCTACTGTAATAGCTGAAAAAGCACGAATTAGGGATATGAATAATGTGTTACATAATATACTAAAGTATTATAATTGTATGTATTGTATGGCCTGTAGCTGCTCAGATGTTATTAGATGACTGACTGAACTGCTGCATGTAGCCTATACCTGTTACTAATTTAGGTCATATGACTGAACAGTTGCTTCTTTCTAAACCAGGTACCTGTTCAACTTGCCAAACAGAAACATTTTTGTAAGTAGGCATTTCAAGGTTGGTCAACAATTGCATGTGACATGCATTTTACTTTTCACTAGAAACCCATCAGAAACAAATTGGACTGATTAGACAGGGACATACCGAAATTTGTCCAATAAGAACTGTAGTTGTATTTAATTGTGACATGTTTTTCTGTTATATACTAGTTTGCTCAATCTGTTATGATTAGGCCACTGTTATTTCATCTCATTAAAAGCAATGTATCCATAATATTATTAAACTACAGATGGTCATTTGCTCTTGAAGTGCTTTAAGGCTATTTAAAGTAATATAAGGTTATTATTGTACAGTATGTTTATGAAAATATGCAGACCAAATCTGTAAAAGAAGAATGCATGATGAGAAGAGCAGCATATTACATGATATTACTGTGACGGTGATTTATAATAAAGTTTCATAATTCTGACCTTTAGTTGTTTTATTGAAGCATTCATAATTCACCCAGTTTCCCAGGTGTAATTTAAATCCTAAGTAAATATCACAGGGCAAGCTTCCGGTTTGGCAAAGTGACGCAAATGCGGAAGTGCCTTAAACCTGCATTCTATCTGAATTCCTGCTGGGGGCGATACATCTGGTTGCAAAAGAGCTCGGTTTCTGTAATAGTCTATGAGAATGAGACACTTCTCACATGATTTATTACCTCACTAAACATTTTCATATGAGTATATGGTCTCAATCGCTAGATTTAAGCATTCTGCAATACATAATGATGTTCATTTTTTGAATTATGGTCTCATTGATTTTAAAATATGAGATAACGCAAAGGGGTGTTTAGGGCGTGGCTATGGCGTTCGGTGGTATGACATGACACTCAAAGGACTTGGCAGTTCAGTTTTTCCAGTAAGTAACGTTGCATTTTGTTTTACATTTTGTTTTAATACTGTTTTTTGTTAGCATTCCAATTAATATCAGTTAGCTAGCTAGATTACTCCTCCATCTTGTCTAAAATCATCACATCCGCAACCAAGATGTCTGTGCCCGTAATGGCAGGCAAATTCGATGACCTACATCAGATCTTCACAAACCAGTGGGTTATGTCACACATGTTGTCCAGTGATATATACGGTCTATGCTAAATATTGATCTCACAATTCAGTAAAACACTGCCCACTTAAACATCAAAGGATGTGAAAAATATGAACTTTGTTGTTATATTTCCGCAAATGAAAATTGTTTTTTAATTGGAGATGCATGCGCATGCCAACAGGATGTATGCGATGTGAGTAGCTTATTTTGTACCTGACAATTCTGTGAATAAGTATAATAACCAGACAATAAAGTCTATTTTAAGCATCAAATTTAAATTTTCTGTATATTTTTCAAACTATATAAAAAGCTGGAATGATATACCGCAGTGGAGGCTCGTCCATTGAGGCAGGGGAGGTTGTTCCTCCTAATTTTTTGAGAGGCAAAAGGGAGTTCAAGAATATAAAAAATAGTAATTGGTTCAAATAAACTCTTAATAAATCTCTGTATAACTTATAATTCATGTATTAATTTGAAATAAATAATTTAAATGATGATTAAAATGCTTAAACAGTGACATCTGCAGGCAGATTGGTGAGTTGTTTGGAAAATAACATACTGTAGACTACTAGAGGAGTCTAGAGGAGGTAATCGTCTCTTTTACCTCCAGGGCGGGACATCTTAGTATCAATTCAATGCACTTCTATTTTTTCATACCTTTTTCATGCTAGTTTCTTATTGGCCAAGACACATGTCATAAGATGCCTCGGAGGAACCCTCTCCCTTACCAATCAAAAACCATAATACAATATTGACATCTCGTTCGTCCAATGATTT
>JACXGM010030614.1:0-13232 GCA_016801145.1 Umbra pygmaea
CTCTCTCTGTCTCTCTCTCTGTCTCTCTCTCTGTCTCTCTCTCTGTCTCTCTCTCTGTCTCTCTCTCTGTCTCTCTCTCTGTCTCTCTCTCTGTCTCTCTCTCTGTCTCTCTCTCTTTCTGTGGCACTTTCTTCTAAATGTGTTAGGATCAGAGATCCTTTTTTTTGTTTAATTTGTTGGCAGTTGTTGCCATTATTTACTGTCTGGTTGAAAAAGCACTGCTGAGACAAAGGCTCCTTGACCGAACTGGACTCTCTAAACAAGCTGTGTGTAACATTATGTAGGACGTGCTAAAAGAAATACAGTTGTGGTCAACTGTTTGGGAATGCCACAAATACTAAATTTCACAAAGTCTGCTGCCTCAGTGTTGATGATGGCAATTTGTATATACTCCAGAATGTCATGAAGAGTGATCAGATGAATTGCAATGAATTGCAAAGTCCCTCTTTGCCATGAAAATGAACTTAATCCCAAAAAAACGTTTCTACTACATTTCAGCTCTGTCACAAAAGGACCAGCTGCCATCTTGTCAGTGTTTGTCTCGTTATCACAGGTGAGAGTGTTGACGAGGACAAGGCTGGAGATCACTCTGTCATGCTGATTGAGTTAGAATAACAGACTGGAAGCTTTAAAAGACGGGTGGTGCTTGAAATCATTGTTCTTCCTCTATCAACCATGGTTACCTGCAAGGAAACAATGGCTGTCAACATTCCTTTGCACAAAAAGGGCTTCACAGGCAAGGATATTGCTGCTAGTAAGATTGCACCTGAATCAACAATCATCAAAACTTCAAGGAGAGAGAGATTCAATTGTTGTGAAGAAGGCATCAGGGTGCCCAAGAAAGTCCAGCAAGTTCCAGGACAGTCTCCTAAAGTTGATTCAGCTGTGGGATCAGGGCACCACCAATGCAGGAATGTTGCACAGGAATGGCAGCAGGCAGGTGTGAGTGCATCTGCCCACACAGTGAGGCGAAGACTTTTGGATTAAGACCTGGTGTCAAGAAGAGCAGCAAGCCACTTCTCTCCAGGTAAAACACCAGGGACAGACTGATATTCAGCAAAAGGTACAGGGATCGGACTGCTGCGAACTGGGGTAAAGTCATTTTCTCTGATGAATCCCCTTTCTGATTGTTTGGGCCATCTGGAAAGCACGTTGTCCAGAGAAGACAAGGTGAGCGCTACCATCAGTCCTGTGTCATGCCAACAGTAAAGCATCCTGAGACCATTTAAGTGTGTGGTTGCTTCTCAGCTAATGGAGTGGGATTACTCACAATTATGTCTAAGAACACAGCCATGAATAAGGAATACTACCAACACATCGTCTGAGAGCAACTGCTCCCAACAATCCAAGAACAGTTTGGTGATGACCAATACATTTCCAGCGTGATGGAGCAATTTGCCATAAGGCAAAAGTGATAAGTGGCTTGGGGAACAAAACATTGAAATTATTGATCCATGCCCAGGAAACTCCCCAGACCTTAATCCCTTTGAGAACTTGTGGACAATCCTCAAGAGGAGGGTGGACAAACAAAAACATGCAAATTCTGACAGTCTCCCAGCATTGATCATGCAAGAATGGGCTGCCATCAGTCAGGATGTGGCCCAGAAGATAATTGACAGTATGCCGGGGCGGATTGCGGAGGTCTTGAAAAAGAACACTGCAAATATTGACTCTTTGCATAAAGTTAATGTAATTGTCCATAAAGGTTTCTGACACTTATGGAGTGCTTGTAATTATACTTCAATGTACCATAGAAACTACTGACAAAAAGATCTAAGAACACTGAAGCAGCAAACTTTGTGGAGACCAATTCTTGCATTTTCAGAACTTTTGTCCACAAACGTAGAATGTTGGAAAAGAACAAACCCAACCATTTTCTTTCCTCTCTTCAAAGGGGCTTAAAAAGCAGCGTAAAATGTGTAAATAAACCCCCAAGCTGTCATTAAGCGCCATACTCTTATTTTCCCACTGCCTGTGGTCACCAAGAGTAGATGGTAGGTTATATTACCATCTTTATCTCCCTCATGTCTCTTAATGGTTCCGACACCGTCAGGAAAAGTACACACTAATATCTTTCCCCTTTATCACTAGTCTCTGTGGGGGGGGGGTGCTTGTGGAAAGGGGGTGGGGGTTATTAGCCAAATTTAATTACTGTGTGTGTGTAGGCATGTATCACTAGTGTATCAGAATTTGTTAGAAAATGTCTGTCCCTCCCATCTCCCCTGAGGCTGTGTGTAATTACTGTCTGAGGGGAACCTGCATAGATATCTGACCTTGGACCCACTGAAAGACAGAGGCAACTCTGGGTGACTGAGGAAAGTGACAGTTGGCTGAAACAGTTTGATAGTTTTCCTTCTGTTTCTCAGCCGAGCAACTAAAGGAAACAACTCAACATCCAAGTCTTTTCAAGTCTAGACAATTTAAAACTGTCGTAAGAAGAGCATTCAGCCTAATATAATTTATTAAACTATTCTCTAGTAGCCAATTATATTTGCAGTGCGTGTTTTAAACTTGGTCCTGCTTTGGCTGTTAATGATTTAGGCTTTTGAATAATATTTTCTACCCACATGCATTTTACAATTCTTTTGAACACACTGTTGGTTTCAACCCCTGGCATGACTTTATGAACTAGTACGTACTATTCTCCAGAGAACAGTTATTTTTAAATTGCATTACCAACTGGAAGGGGCATTTGGGCATGTACTTTGTCAGTGGTCAAAATACCCTTGATTAAAATGAAAGCATACATGTATATTGAATTGATTTCACATTATAACAAATAGTAAAGATTGTTTTCATGGACTAGCTTCTCCCGGTCCATACCATAATTATTTGAACAGTGAAGCAGTCTTTCATTTTGTTGCTTTTAGATCAGAGAAGTCGACGAACGTCGAAGAAGCCATTGATGCTACAATAAATTGATCAAACACACCCCAAATCTTAGGCTTAACACAAACAAGAGTGCGGAATATCATTAATTAGAAGGACAGCTCTGGGGAGCTCAGCAATCACAAATGACTTGGTAGAACCAAGGAAGACCTCTACAATGGTTGAGCAAGCAATGTCCACCGTAATAAATAGAGGAAAACAACAGACCGGTTACGCTGCAGGAGGTAGAAGATGATGTGTCAGCCATTCATTTACACAGAAGACTTCACCAGCTGGACCACTCTGAAGATGAAAATCACTAGTTTGCCTGAAATCCAGGATGGCCACAAGTTCCGGAAATGGGTAAAGAAAGAAGGGATCTGCCCTAGATCTACAATATACAACCGTCTATGAAATATGCTGGAGCGGGTGTTATTCCTTGGCATGTGTGGATGACAATGAAATAGACGTACTTGTCTTTACCATTAACTTAACGGGGCACTCAGCCCCCTAAACAGCTCAAAATCGTTGTGCCAGTCATGTTTCCAACACCACAGTCACAAAAGAAACCTCAGCGCGGTCTGTAATTTCCAACTCGACCACAGTACAGTATGTTGCCAAAAATCCTTTGTTTAGATCACTGCAACATTTTTGATAATAAATCCAGATGTGTTCGTTTTACCCCCTGATATTTATTTGTTTATTTTTATTCTCCCATCGATTCAAAGATTTAATCACTTTTAATAACATTTTTTTTATTTTCAATGAACAATGCCTCACCCTAAAGCAAAGATAGTGACCGGTTTCTACAACATGGGTGACCTGCCTGAACAACTAGATACTAATAGCGATGTCCTTGGTAATCGGGAAATGTTTAAGTGCCAAGTTTGTCTCATTGCAAAAATGTCTGAAGCCATCTTGAAAGACTGACACATTTTTGCCTACAGAGCCAACCGGTATGTTGTCAACACTAACAACATCATTTACGTTCTCCAACACAACGGCAGACTGAAGACTTGCCCAAGGACACGAAACTGTGAGTCTAATGGCTGACTTTTGGGAAGTCTCTAGACCTTTTGAGGTTGTGTTCAGCTGTTACTTTGGCTAAGTCATACACATTTGTAGGGTCCATGGTCTCCTGCAATCCCAGGTGGGTTAGAAGCTGTCGGCACATCAATCAGAGCCCGTTTCTGTCTGTCCTGCCCCGGGTCTGCACATCAATCATAGAGTTCATCCTCATCTCCATCAAAGTCTGGTTTGGGTCTGCGTCTATTTGCTGCAGAGTAAACAGCTACACGTTGTACGTTCTAGACTAGTCGGCATCGTCCACTGCCACCTGCCATCCATAAACCTCTACTTGACTCTAGGGTTAGACATTGTGCAGGCAAGATCATGGCTGAACATAAATCACCCAGGTACCCACTGTTCCTAAAGGGATCGTCCGGCAAAAATGCAGGTCAGAAATGACCCAAAAAAGCTGCAACCTGAGCAATTTTTCCGTTGCTTATGGAACTCAGTATATGACCATCTGCCCCACAAAGACTAACAATGCTTACTGTTCCAATAATTACAAAGGACACTACTTGCAGGGCGAGAAAGCATCTTGTCGAATGTTTTTAAAATATTGAACTAGTCCTTTAAGCCATTTCCTGTAGAGATTTTTTGCTACTATTCTTGACAGGCTTTGGCCGAGCAGGTTCGCAGTGTAACTCGAGCAGGTACAGTACACTGGGTTGTCATCCCCTGTGTGTCTCTGTCAGAAACATAGATGCAGCCCCCTCAAGCCTCTGATTACGTCCAGCCTAACCCAAGCCAACGGACAGTTTGTTGCTAGGAGCTGGCAGTGGCAGTCACCTAATGAGTGCACTGGTTCCCACAACCAGGTGCAACTCTCAACATTATTCACACTTTACCTCTACGTCCCGCAGCTGTTTCACACCTAATGGTTCTTGACCGTTGCTCAGTCAGTCCTACTCATTCACAGTTTGCTGGTGTATCTATGTGGGTTGGTCCCATTTGTTTTCCCAACACTTCCTACTATTCTGTCCATCTCTCGCTTTCCCACTTTTTTTTGTCATTGTCCTTCTCATTGTCTCTCTATCTCTCTCTGTTCTCCTTTGTAAGTAATAGTTCTAAAAGATTCCAACACCCGAACTGCCGTCCACGCATATTCAACAGAGGGCCTCATAAACCAGTTCTGCCGAGAGGCAGTGGTGTTCTATGAATGTGATGTTCCTTTCTACGACCATCACAGACAGGCAGCAGACCAGAGCCGTCATTTAGTCAAGTGCACAATAGGCATCAAGAAAACTGATGGAATCAAGGCTGGGATGACATGCATTTTGTTCAATGAAAAACATTGCTTTTGGCCAAATTTACACAGCCCTACTTCATAGAGAAGGATTCCTGTAAACCTGCGCAAATTTTGATCACTGACTCGGTCTAAGGATATTTAGTGTAAAGTCCACAACAGTTTATCATCATCCTTATTTTGTTCCTAGATCTGAAGGTTTGTTTTTTCACTTTGTATTTTTTTTGTACTTCAGATGTCATCTTGTTTCTTTTAAGCTGATCCCCAATGTTAAGGCTATGGCTGTAGAGAGCGACGACACACGCAAGGGAACCAGGGAAGAAAGCATACACTGCATGTTAAATTTGTTTTCCAAACTCCCAGCCACTGCGGCAGGTGATGCAATATTTAGAGGTCATTGTCCTCAGAAGCATCTTAACCTTCGCCGTGACAGAATTCATTATCAAATTTGAACGGAGCTTCAGTTTGGAAGGTCAGCTTCCATGTCTGCTCAGGTGTTGCAGCTTGTTAGCAGGAACTCAACGCAGCTAACCTTATATGGTGACAAGTTACACTTGTCTTTTTGCCTGTACAGTGCTATACTCATTCTCCTTCAACAATCCAGCTAACCCATAGAGCATCACGCTCGTCTCCTCTAACCATTCAACTAACCCCTATAACATCACGCTCATTTCCTCCAACCGTCCAGCTAACCCTTACAGTGTCACAATTTCCTCCAAGCACCTGGCCAACCCCTATAGCATCACCATTGTCTTCTCCAACTGTCTGGTTAACCCCTATAAGATCAGGCTCATCCCTTTAAAATATCCAGCTAACCTCTACAGCGTCATGCTTGTCTACAACCGTCCGCCTATTCCCTATAGCCCTCATCACCAAATCTGGACCTCAAAGCCAGTTCCACTCAATTTTCTCTTAGCAACACTGTCACCTGGATTTATTTAGAGATGGAACATCAGGAGAATGCAATTATTGTTGAGGTAGAACAGAAAACCAGCAGGCTCCGGACCTTGTAGGGTATGATTTGAATTTCCCTGCATCACGGTCATCTCTTCCAAACACCTGACTAACCCCTACAGCATCACGCTGTTCTCCTACAAACTCCCGGCTATCCCGTAAAGCAACACAGGGGTCCTCCTGTATTTATTTGAGGAAACTCCTCGCAATCAGTACTGAGCATTAGCCTCACTCCGAGCAGGCCTCGATGGGATTCGAAAGCGCAAAAGAATAACCACAGATGCTGCCTTTGTTTTCAGGGGCTTTGAAATGACAGAAACGGTAATTTGGTGGAGCGAGCCCCCTCCCTGACTGCCGGAAGGGATACAGAACCATGTGCAGAGGGAAGGAGTGCTGTGCAATGTGAAAGGCTTCTCTGTGGGGAGAGTGGGCATTAGCCAGACTCTGATCATTTGTTTTTATGGATGCCTCCCTTCGTATTTGACGGATGCCTCCTCCGGTGAGTGCTGGCTGCTTTTACGCTCCCAACTGGTGGCTAGGAAGGAGAGTCAACTGCTCAACATAGAGGTTGAAGGTCCCCTAGCGTTTCTATTCTTCCTTGTCAAATTTGGCTTTGACTTCCTGTAATGTGAGACTACGTTGTCTGTTCATCTCACATGTTTGTTTGTGGCTTTCCGTATCGCTCTCGGAAGTGCACTGACTGTAGCCTCATCAATATGATGAAGCCTGTTCAAATCTCATGCATATTTAACAGGCCAAACTAGCAGGTAGAGTTAGTGCCTTGAGTCGGCCCAGTGTTATAATTGCAAATTGCACTGCCACTGCTATGCCTGCTAAGATAAGCAATGTCATCCACTGGTGTTTGGGGATGAAGTGCACAGAAAATACACGCTCTTCTCTGGTCTTAGACCATGTGTCATTTCTACATGCCACATTTTAATATTGAGCTGATTACAGCTGATGAAATGTGCCTCTTGTTTCTTCATGTCCTCTTTCTTTTAATTTAGCCTCATCCGGTGCCTGCCTAACTTAGGAGACCTTCATCAAATATCTTGTTTATTATTATTATTTTTTTCTCCTTTTTATCAATGATATACTGTTGCAGTTATTCTGTAGCCACTTCTCAGTTTGTTTTATTATTGATAGCATGATTTACTTTGTTGACAGTAACAATTTACCTTGTTGATGGTAACAATTTACCTTGTTGATGGTAACAATTTACCTTGTTGATGGTAACAATTTACCTTGTTGATGGTAACAATTTACCTTGTTGATGGTAATGATTTACCTTGTTGATGGTAATGAATTAACATGTTGATGGTAATGACATTGAGGGTCATGATTTACACTGATGGTAATGATTTGGACCAATAGGATACTGTGTGTGTGTACTGCTTTCAGCCAAGCACAGAGAACAGCATGATCCAGTGTTTTCATTGCTTTTTGTTGTCTTTCCACTAGTGTGCCCTTTTCAGCACAGCACCACAATACACTACAGTGAAATGTCATCGTAATCAACCCCAACCAAAATCATTTTCTCTTCTCTAAAGCCTAATCGCACTCTCTGTGCCGCGCAGGGCATTTCCAATGTAATTACATATGATTTACCAACAGCTGCAGCCATCACGGTGCATAAACTAATTACAGGATAGAGGGATCCAGAGAAAATAGTGCAGGGTGGCCAATAATTTTCACTCAAGGGTCACATAGGGATTTTGAAACTCAGCTGAGGGGTGTGAAGATTATTTTTTTCTGGACTGATTTCTTCATGAAATGCAACTTGTAGGCTTGGAAAAGTCAATGTGTAGGTCTGTTATACTTTCTATATACTTGGTATCTGGTTATAGATGTTTAACATGTGCTTGGAGTCTAGCCATCACAATTTGGCTTGCCCATTTCTCACGCGTCTTCATTTTGTCCTCAAAGTTGATCTGTTAGGAGCAGGAAAATTGGGCAGGCATAAGGATTTGAGCGACTTTGACAAGGGCCAAATTGTGATGGCTTGATGACTGGGCCTGAGCATCTCCAAAACTGCAGCTCTTTTGGGGTGTTCCCGGTCTGCTGTGGTCAATCTCATAGATGCACGTGGGGAGCGAAGGCTGTGCTTGAGCTGGAACTTATGAAATACCTAAACTGGCTAGAACTTTGTTCAGTGTCACATTCAGAAAAAGAGGGCTGTCAATGGCTGCAACCAGATTTCTGAGATGGCAGGATTTGAAATACCATTGAGTGACTGCAAAAGACCTACAGTAAGAGATTTTTTATTGCACACAGTAATGCGCATACTAAAGTCAGAAGAATTCCATGCCAGAACTCCAAGATATACACCACTACTGATCTGAAAGCACAAGAAAAGTAATTTCCAATAAGCTCTAAATCATATGAAGATGCTACAGAGTTTTTGGGATTCTGTTCTGTGGAGCGATGAAACGGAACTGGAATTTTTTGGGACGATGGATCAGCAATGTCTGGATTGTCTGGGACTGCTTTGCATCCTCTGGTACTGGATACATGCAAAATGTGGAAGGCAAGATGGCTTCATTGAAGTATCAGGAAATCCTAGGAGAAACAGTCATGCCATCTGCGAGGAAGCTGAAGTTTGGGTGTCATTGGACCTTCCAACAGGACAATGATCCCAAGCATACCTTAGTTCACCAAGGCTTGGTTACAGAAGAAGTCCTGGAAGATGCTACAGTTGTCATGACAGTCATCTGACTTGAAACCCATAGAAAATCTCTGGTGGGATTTGAAGAAGGCGGTTGAAGCACACAAACCCAATAATAGTACTGAACTGTACATGTAGGCCATTGCTCATGATGAATGGGCTAAGATTCCTCAGAAACACTGCCAGAGGCTGGTGTCCGGATATGCATCTTGTTAGCAACAGGTCATAACAGCAAAAGGGTGCTTTACTAAGTACTAAATATGCTTGCCATGAAGGGGTTCAGTAATTTTGAGACTGAAAAAGTAATCAGTTGCATTTGCAGTTGAACCTGGAGAAACCACTTGACGCATTTAATGTGTTAAGCTACAGTAGATAAATTGCTTTTGTTTGATTTGTTCATTGTCAACGACTGACCGTCTACCTTTTGACAACAACCCTTAATTTGTGATGGGGGTTGAATAATTTGAATTGCATCTATAAATTACTATTTAATGGGAGTTCATAATTAAACAGTGATCAAAACCAATAATTTTTACTCTTGGTTTTCATTTTATAGATCACTGGTTATTTACAAACTCCATTTGCCTGCACATTTTGGTCTTATTTAGAAACTTCCTAAAATTTGTGACCTCAGCCCAACCCAGACAACTCTGGGAATAAGTATCACTTGATGTCTTGTTAACTTGTGCTGATGGAGAGAGGCAGACGAAGCCTACAGTACATATTTGAAGTCTTGCTCAATCATTGTGTGACATTGCATTGTTTAGTTTGGAATCCTCTTTGGCTAGACACACACAGTTTGTACTACACACAAGCCTGCACCTGGAAGGAAATGTGCTAGCCTAGATGATGGTTTGTAATGAAGTTGTGACCTCCTGTGCAGGTCACCCTGTGCCAAGATGCCTGCACAGCAAATTAGCAGCCATAAACTGGAGAGATGCAAATGCTTTAGGAGCCCTGAGCCGAATCCACACTAATGCGAAGTGTTCTCTCAACTTCCACTGTAGGCTTTATATATATAGATATATGTATAGATGGATATAGATATGGATATAGATATGGATATAGATATGGATATAGCTATGGATATAGATATGGATATAGATATGGATATAGATATGGATATAGATATAGAGAGAGCATGCCCAAGGAGAATGTGCTTGGGCATTAACAGGCTTAAGTTTAGCACTAAATCAGGGTAGCACTTCAAATGGCGACTGACGAGTGTGTTTATCTGGAGGTGTATACTATGTCAGGCTTAAGTTGTAGGGGGTGGCTGCATTCTGTCCAGTATTCTCCATGATAACATCTGTATTATGTAGGTCTAGTGGTTTCCATGATAACATCTGTATTCTGTAGGTCCAGTGGTCTCCAAGATAACATCTGTATTCTGTAGGTCCAGTATTCTCCATGATAGCATCTGTATTCTATAGGTCATGATAACATCTGTATTCTGTAGGTCCAGTGGTCTCCATGATAGCATCTGTATTCTATAGGTCATGATAACATCTGTATTATTTAGGTCCAGTGGTTTCCATGATAACATCTGTATTCTGTAGGTCCAGTGGTGTCCATGATAACATCTGTATTCTGTAGGTCCACGGTTCTCCATGAAAACATCTGTATTCTGTAGGTCCAGTGGTCTCCATGATAACATCTGTATTCTGTAGGTCCATGGTTCTCCATGAAAACATCTGTATTCTGTAGGTCCAGGGTTCTCCATGAAAATATCTGTATTCTGTAAGTCCAGTGGGCCACCTCCAGAGAAGTGAGATCCGTTTAAGAGACATAAGTTAAACGACCGGTTCTGTCTGACCCATCTGACCAGATCATAATTATAGTGAATAACCGCCTTCTACCAAGTAGTAAATCTGAGAAACCAGTGATCCATACGGTTAATGGCTCTTCCCTAACATGGCCTTGTCTCTTCCACAAAGCACCTGTTCTTTACCAGGGCCAGATGGCTCTGAAAAGGGACTAGGGAGCCATTTGGAACATTCTCTGCAAAGTACCTGAGTAGTGGTCCCATACAGCCATATGCTGTAACGGATGGCTCTACAGAACACTGCTATCACCTATCTTATAGGATATACTGTATAATAGACCATTCAGTGTACGATAGGCTTAACATTAGTGTTACATCACAACCCCAGAAATATGCTGTAACGGATGGCTCTACAGAACACAGCTATCACTGATCTTATAGGAAACAATTGTATACAAAGATTTAGGCACCCCTGACAATTTGACATAATTTTCATTTATAAATAATTGGGTGTTTGGAACAGTAATTTCATTTTGATCTGTCAAATAACTGAAGGACACAGTCATATTTTGGTAGTGAAACTAGGTTAATTGGATTAACAGAAAATATGCAATATGAAATTAGACAGGTGTAATAAAATGAATTGACACAAACTCCCTGTCTAGCTTTCTACACTGATAGGGCTTAACTTTATATTGCACTTTGTTATTTTACATTTAACATTGTCTATACAAGTATCTGTAACCTGTTTATTTAAAACAGAGAAAGCAAAGCAGTTACAGGTTTTCAAATCTAAGAAGCACTTTTTTTTGTTTTATTCCTTTTGATTTCAAATAGAGAAACAGGCATATTCAGTCACGGTCCCATATTTTCTGAATGGAAATTTTAGTCTATAGGCAAAATTAAGAGTTTGTTGTTTAAAGGGTGATGTGTTTTTTATTTATTATTATTATTATTATTATTAGAAAGATACCAAAACTGTACCATTACCATGGCCCACAAACCGTGTTACATATCAAACTGTGGGCCCACTGTACTTTTGAATCCCTAGTGGTTAGTTTTACTTTCTATTGCTTCTTCAGGTTCTAGTGTGTTTCATGCTGTGTGTATGTGTACTTTCTTTAACACATTTGTGAGAGTAAGTCTTTGAGCGTGCGTCTTTGTGTTGCCTGGGTCGTGTATACATTGTGTTGAACTGGATCAAATGTGATATCACAGTGGTTCACAGCTACTGTATGTAGGAGCGACCCCCCCGTTGAACCCCGGGATTGAACCCCTGTCGCTGGGCATTTGTGTTCCAGTATTGGTAGCTTAGACCTACACACAAAACTGGCACTTCACCTATTGTATTACAGCTCAAGTGTTGATCAGCCTATTGTATTACAGCTCAAGTGTTGATCAGCCTATTATATTACAGCTCAGGTGTTGATCAGCCTATTGTATTACAGCTCATGTGTTGATCAGCCTATTGTGTTACAG
Source organism: Umbra pygmaea (assembly GCA_016801145.1). Lineage (NCBI taxonomy): Eukaryota > Metazoa > Chordata > Actinopteri > Esociformes > Umbridae > Umbra > Umbra pygmaea. The sequence continues at coordinate 12,043 of JACXGM010030614.1, forward strand.
CTCATGTGTTGATCAGCCTATTGTGTTACAGCTCATGTGTTGATCAGCCTATTCTGTTACAGCTCAAGTGTTGATCAGCCTATTGTATTACAGCTCAAGTGTTGATCAGCCTATTGTATTACAGCTCAGGTGTTGATCAGCCTATATTTTACCAGCAATGGGAACTTCAATTTTTGTTTCATAACATGATTATTGCAATGAATAAAAAACAAGTGCTATTATTTTGAAACAAAATATCTGAGTTTGTGTTGCCGGCATAATAGTGTTGACAGAAGAACGGTTCTTGCGTATGTGTCGGACCTACCTACCTTCTAACTGTACATTACTGTAACCTACCTATCTTTTACCTGTACATTACTGTAGCCTACCTATCTTTTATCTGTACATTACTGTAGCCTACCTATCTTTTATCTGTACATTACTGTAGCCTACCTACCTTCTAACTGTACATTACTGTAACCTACCTATCTTTTATCTGTACATTACTGTAGCCTACCTACCTTCTAACTGTACATTACTGTAACCTACCTATCTTTTATCTGTTCATTACTATAGCCTACCTACCTTCTAACTGTACATTACTGTAACCTACCTATCTTTTACCTGTACATTACTGTAGCCTACCTACCTTCTAACTATACATTAGTGTAACATACCTATCTTTTTTCTGTACATTACTGTAGCCTACCTACCTTCTAACTGTACATTAGTGTAGCCTACCTATCTTTTATTTGTACATTACTGTAGCCTACCTACCTTCTAACTCAGTGGTTCACAAATCTCTGCTCCAGTAACCCTAGCCGGGCCAGAGTTTAACTGTAGCTCTGAACTAGTACACCAAATTCACTAATCAACTCCTTGATTAGTGGGCAAGTTGAATCAGGTGTGCTAGCTCAGGCGTAGTTCAAGTACATGGACTGGTTGGGGGGAACTCAAAACTGTTTTAACTGTACATTACTATAGCCTTACCTACCTTCTCTCTGTACATTATTGTAGCCTACCAACTTCTAACTGTACATTACTGTAGCCTACCAACTTCTAACTGTACATTACTGTAGCCTACCAACTTCTAACTGTACATTACTGTAGCCTACCAACTTCTAACTGTACATTACTGTAGCCTACCAACTTCTAACTGTACATTACTGTAGCCTACCAACTTCTAACTGTACATTACTGTAGCCTACCAA
>JACXGM010030615.1:0-13457 GCA_016801145.1 Umbra pygmaea
ACTACGACCCTTCCCGTGTACCGAACCCTGCCTGGACTACAACTCTCTCTGTGTACCGAACCCTGCCTGACCCCTGACCATTCTTGCCTGCCGGATTGGAGCATCACACCCTACACACCCACAACCCACAATAAACATCATTTTCATTTACCATCTCTGCATCTGGTTCCTTACCTTCTCCTGTGCCCAGTCCTGACACCTCACATATAGAATGAGTTACAATGTACTTTTAAGTTGGAAAAACCATTGACGTTAGGGCATTTTAGATGTTTACATTGAGAACATTTTATTACTGTGTTTGTGTTATGTGATTGAATTGTTTTCTTTTTTGCTATTTGAAATTATTTTCTGTACAGTGTAAATTTGTGTGACCTACCCAGTGTGAATTTTGTGTGACTTTTCCTCAGACTTTAAATATATATACTGTAGTTCCAATTACAAGTCTGGAAAAAAGTAAGAGACCACTGCTGAAAAATCATCAGTGGCTCTGGTTTTACTATTGATAGGTATGTGTTTGGGTAAAACTGATATATTTGTTTTATTCCATAAAATACTGACATTTATCCCAAATTCCAAATTAAAATATTGTCATTTAGACTATTTATTTGCAAAAAATAACAACTGGTCCAAATAATAAAAAAGATGATGCCACAGTATCCTTCCAGTGCAGAGCTTATTACATTACAAGACCTTTCAGCCACATGTACTAGACCTCTGACAAAAAGGTTGAGAAACAAGACAAAAATATATTGTGTAAACATACGGGTCTCTCTCGAATAACTGTTACATTTCATGCAACCTCCCGGGGTAGCGTACGAGAGGATCCGATCTGGGTGTCACGGTTTCCTTGTGTAAAGGAGTGAAAGACAGGCGCGAAGGTTGCAATAATCCAACTTGTTAATTACTATAAACCGGAAGACTGCCACGAGGGGCAAAACAGAACACTAGAGATATACACCGAGACAGGTAACAGGAATATTGACGAACCTGTATACATGAACACACATAACGAAACAGTGCAACTAAACCACGTGTAACACTGAATGAAAACTAACAAAACCTATACACAAGAGACATGGAACTGAAAGTAAAAGGAGGACTAATCCTAACCCTTCCATGGCTGGGTGTGACAGAGCCCCCTCCCTACGCCCACCCCACCGGGGTGGGCAAGAGAAGGGGCCCGGGGTCAGGAGGGACCAAGAGGGGCCCGGGGTCAGGAGGGACCAAGAGGGGCCCGGGGTCAGGAGGGACAGAGAGGGGCCCGTGGTCAGGAGGGACAGAGAGGGGCCCGGGGTCAGGAGGGACAGAGAGGGGCCCGGGGTCAGGAGGGACAGAGGGTGGCCCGGGGTCAGGAGGGACAGAGGGCGGCCCGGGGTCAGGAGGGACAGAGAGGGGCCCAGGGTCAGGAGGGACAAAGGGCGGCCCGGGGTCAGGAGGGACAGAGGGCGGCCCGGGGTCAAGAGGGACAGAGGGCGGCCCGGGATCTAGGGCAGGAACTGGCACGAGGACAGGGGCAGACACCGGCACGGGGACAGGGGCAGACCCTGGCATGGGAACAAGGGCAGGCAATGGCACGGGGACAGGGGCAGACACTGGCACGGGGACAGGGACAGGCAATGGCACTGGGACAAGGACAGGCAATGGCACGGGGACTGGAGGAGGAACAAGGGAAGGCCCTGGCTCAGGGAAAAGGGCCGGCTTGGGGACAGGTAGTTCGTGTGGCCAGGGGAACGGCAGTTTAGATGGCCAGGGGACAGGTGGTTCAGGCGGCCAGGGGTCAGGTAGTTCAGGTGGCCAGGGGTCAGGTAGTTCAGGTGGCCAGGGGACAGGCAGTTCATGTGGCCAGGGGACAGGCAGTTCAGATGGCCAGGGGTCAGGCAGTTCAGGCGGCCATGGCGGCAGGAGGTCGGAGAGCCCTGGCAGCAGGGGGTCTGGAAGCCCTGGCTCAAGCAGGGCATCAGGGAGGTCCAGGGGTGACGTCAGCAACGGGGGTCCGGACGTCAACGATGGGGGTCCGGAGATCAGCGGCGTCGGCGACAGGGGTCCGGAGACCAGGCGGTAGGCAGACAGCTGCCGGAGACCAGGCGGTAGGCAGACAGCTGCCCGAGGCTCTGGCGGTGGGCAGACTGCGGCCGGAGGCTCTGGCGGTAGGCAGACTGCTGCCGGAGGCTCTGGCGGTGGGCAGACAGCTGCCGGAGGCTCTGGCGGTGGGAAGACTGCTGCCGGAGGCTCTGGCGGCGGGCAGACAGCTGCCGGAGGCTCTGGCAGTGGGCAGACAGCTGCCGGAGGCTCTGGCGGTGGGCAGACAGCTGCCGGAGGCTCTGGCGGTGGGCAGACAGCTGCCGGAGGCTCTGGCAGTGGGCAGACAGCTGCCGGAGGCTCTGGCGGTGGGCAGACAGCTGCCGGAGGCTCTGGCGGTGGGCAGACTGCGGCCGGATGCTCTGGCGGTAGGCAGACTGCGGCCGGAGGCTCTGGCGGTGGGCAGACTGCTGCCGGAGGCTCTGGCGGTGGGCAGACTGCTGCCGGAGGCTCTGGCGGTGGGCAGACAGCTGCCGGAGGCTCTGACGGTGGGCAGACAGCCGCCGGTGGAGACTGTGGCGGAGGGCAGACTGCCGGTGGAGACTGTGGCGGAGGGCAGACTGCTGCCGGAGGCTCTGGCGGTGGGCATACTGCCGGTGGAGACTGTGGCGGAGGGCAGACTGCTGCCGGAGGCGATGGCGGTGGGCAGCCTACTGAAGGCTGGGAGGTGGCCATCTTGGGGAGAGTCCCGAACATGCTCTCCAGCAGGCGGGTGAACCCTTGGTGGTCCTCCAACAGAGGGTGGTCCGCCTCCCACAGGGCCAGGGCGAAGGAAAGGGCCCCACCTTCCAAACGGGAAATAGAGAGGGCTACCCGGTCCCTCTCTGGTAGTAGGTTAACCTCCTGTATCCTCTGTAGGCCTCTAACCCTCCCTATTCTAGAAATGGGATCCCTGACATGGGAACTGAGGGGAGGCCTATGGGAGCTAGCCTGCAGGCTAGAGGGGTTAGCGCTCAAACGGGAGGCCCTGTACCGCGGACCGCTGCCCTGAACCTGAGAGCTACCCTGGGGACTGGGAGAGCTAACCTGGGGACTGTGAGAGCTGGCCTGGGGACTGTGAGAGATGGCCTGGGGACTGTGAGAGCTGGCCTGGGGACTGTGAGAGCTGGCCTTGGGACTGAGAGAGCTAGCATTAGGGCTGAGAGAGCTAACATTTGGGCTGAGAGAGCTAGCATTGGGGCAGAGAGAGCTAGCATTTGGGCGGAGAGAGCTAGCATTGTGGCAGCTAGGGTGTGTGCTAACCCTAGCACTAGGAAAGCTAACAGGGGCCCTAGTAGAAAGGCTGGGAGACATGCTAGCCTGACTCCTAGGGGTTCTTCTTAACCTAGCCTTGGTGCTAGCGGAGCTGCCAACACTAGCCTGAAAACTAGTGCTGGGACTGACCTGAAAGGTAGGACTGGGGCTACGTGACCTAGCCGGGGTGCTAACCAAACCACCCACACATGTAGGGCTAGCCTGGGCTCTAGAGAAGCTAGCCTGGGTGCTAACTAAGCTAGCCTGTAGGCTGACTGGGGAAGCCTAGCACATAGGAGAGCTAGGAGGGCTGGAGAGTGTAACTGGGGCCCGGGATACCCCCTTGAAAAATTAGAGAGTGGGATGGCTTCCTGGATCTTGTCCATGAGACCGTTCCAAGCTTCACGCACGTCCTCCTTCTCGTTGCCCTCGTCATCCCAGGGCGAAAACTCCCCGTCGTCCTCCAAAAAACACTCTTCCGTGCCCTCTCCACCTTCCTCCAGCCAGCGACTACCGAAACAGGCTACTCCCTCGGTGTCGTATTCCGCGTCCTCCGGGGAGTAGCACATAGCCCGGGCCTGCTGACATATCAGGCGGTTGATCTGGTCCAGCTCGCCTCTGGAACACAGTCCCCTGAGAGGAAGAGGACACTCCTTCTTCTGACGGCGTGTAACGCCGTTTCTCCTTCGCTTTCTCATTAGGCGGGTTCGTCAATCTGTCACGGTTTCCTTGTGTAAAGGAGTGAGAGACAGGTGCGAAGGTTGCAATATTCCAACTTGTTTATTACTATAAACCAAAAGACTGCGACGAGGGGCAAAAATGAACACTAGAGATATACACTGAGACACGTAACAGGAACATTGACGAACCTGTATACATGAACACACATAACGAAACAGTACAACTAAACCACTGTGTAACACTGAATGAAAACTAACAAAAGCTATACACAGGAGACATGGAACTGAAAGTAAAAAGGAGAGCTAATCCCAACCCTTCCATGGCTGGGTGTGACACTGGGGCTTTGCATATGTAAATAAAATTGTTCAGGAATATCTCAAAAAATGTCTATCACGGGGAAATCTGTCAAATTAAGGTCAATGGGCTGGTCTGGTTTCTATGCTATGTGCGCACACATCCAGCTCAAGATGTCTTGCATTACAGTCCTTGACACACACATAACCATGCGATTGCCGTCACGCAACGTGTCAATGTAAGTAGAAATAGTATTAAAGTTATTATTCAAGTTACTGCTAAAGGAGGCTCAACTAAATATTGATGTGATTTTTCTGTTGAGGTGCCCAAATTTCAGCCCTAAATCACATGAAATACGTTCTGAGGATACAATTTTGTAAAACCGAAATATGTCAAATATGAAAATATGAGAGGGTCAATTACGTTTGTAGGGAACTAAATTGAACACTCGAATAACGTTAAATATGAACATAAGAAGATCATGACGTAGCATGTAAATGGCATAGTTTTTGCTAGGGTGGCGGTCGGGGATGGTGGATGGGCGTATAAATCTGCGACTTGCATCCCAGTTTTCGCAAGTTCAAATCCAGTCGGACACATTGTGTGTGTTTTGTTCTACATTGCTTGCGTCATGCAGACACGCGATTGTCAGTTTTTGTAATGTTAACCATAACCTTAATTCTAACCTTAACCTCAGTAACTTCATATCTATCCTTATCCCTTAGTAACCTCATGCCTAACCTTAACCGTTAGTATCCTCCTATCTAACCTTAACTGTGAATGTTGCAATATAATTTCGAACGCTATGGAATGTATGGAATGTGTGGAATGTTCTCGCATAAATCCGCTAAACGAAATGTACCGGAGCAACGTAATTGAAGTACAAATATAGCCTAATAATAAAACGTGCAGTTCAAACGTAAAAAAACCTAAAAATGTTGGCATATAACGTAATTCAGGTTTTCAAAATAGTTTCCTGAGAACGTAATTTGGGAGAAATTATGAGATTTACGGTTGCCAAAGTTATGTACCTGTCTTATTTAGTTTTGATACATATTGCAAATTTTCTGTTAATCCAATAAACCTAATTTCACTACTAAAATATTACTGTGTCCTTCAGTTAATTGATAGATCAAAATGAAATTGCTGATCCAAACACCCACTTGTTTATTAATGAAAATCATGGAAAATGTCAGGGGTGCCAAAACCTTTGCATACAACTGTAGCTCTCTTATTATCATTCCTAACTGATTATTTTTCAGTTTAGCATTTTGCTAGTGTCCTTGTTACTTCTGGTAGCATGAGATGGTACCTACAGCCCATTCAGGTTGCACAGGTAGTCTACCTACTCCAGGATGGCACATCCATACATGCCGTCGCAAGAAGGTTTGTTCCATTGTTCAATTTGTTCCATTGTATCCACTCAAAAAAATGATTCAAGGCCTTCTTAGATGTAACACATTAAAATATTGTTTGCTTTATTTAAATATATCTATTTAAAAATAAATGTATATATATTTAATGGGTGTAACACAAAATGTATTAATAGAGTCACCTATGAGATATATTTAAATAAGATCAACGCAAAAATAATTAGTTTAATTGGACACTCAAAAACTGTTTGGCAGATGTACCAATACAGGTTATGTCTGATCTACATGAATGAATTGTGTTTCCCCTTGTGTAATTCAATTGCTTTCAGTGAACACAATTTGAAGCAAATTCAGATCTAATATTTCCCAGCATGCTCTTCTGTATGTTGATACTTCAGAATTGTGCTATCATCCATGTTTTTTCATGTATATTGACCAATTAATCTGTCAAAGTTAAACAATTAACAAACACATACATGTTTTCGAAGTAATTCAATCATGTATTGAAAAATGTTTTTGCACCCACGACTGTCATTACTGTTCAGATTAAAGCAGTTCCGTCTTGCTATTGCACCTTCAACTGATGGTGCTAAAACTAGGTTCGGCTTACTCATTTATATTCTGTTGGATCGATTTGATACAAATGTGTTAGGCTAACTGATTTACATTCTGTTGAATGGATGTACTTCATTTGAGTTGGGGCTACATATATTTATTGGATGGAAATCCTGCACACAACTTAATTATGTTCATCCAATGAATTATTTTTTTGAGTGTATACTGTACCTATTTTGTAGACGTTTTGCTTTGTTTAAAAATAGTCAATCCATAACCCAAAACAAAATCTTTGGGGAAACCTTTAATAAACCTTTGTGTAGGACAGGTTCACGCACATACATTTTCAGTGGCATATTATTGCTTTGATTAGTTGTTGTAGTTAGCCTACAACATTACTATATAAAGATTTTGTCAGGATCAGGCTCAGATTACAGGGAGAGAATACAAACGCAGACAATGGAATGGTGAGTACAATAATAATGTTATTTATTGATGAGTAGATATACTATGGAGAACTAATAGCAGATGACTGGCAGGAATAGTAATGAGGTCAGTCAGGATACCATGTGATACAGGCAGGTATCCAGGAGAGCACGGTCAGGTGTACAGGCAGGTATCCATGAGAACACGGTCAGGTGTACAGGCAAGTATCCAGGAGAACACGGTCAGGTGTACAGGCAGGTATCCAGGAGAACACGGCCAGGTGTACAGGCAAGTATCCAGGAGAACACGGTCAGGTGTACAGGCAGGTATCCAGGAGAACACGGCCAGGTGTACAGTCAGGTATCCAGGAGAACAAGGGATACGGATTATCATCACAGGAATGAACTGGAGATAGACACGGAGAACTGGAGTTAGAACAAATAATATGTCATAACCATAATGGCATAGTACGTAGACTAAAAATAGCAAAATGGTCAAAATAACAAAAAGCACAATTCTCAAATTGGCACCAAGTATCTGGCTCAAGACTTTACGCACTGGGAAGTACAATAATCCAGCGAGGACTGATCCCTGTCATCTCCCTTATGAAGGGAGAGCAGCAATCAGCCCAGGTGTGTTAGATCAGCAGGTTATGATTAGGGCTGGGGACTGGTGCTCAGGAACGGGTGCCTTCATGGTGTGTAGGGAACTGGTGACTACAAACACAAAACAAACCAGACACACACACACAAGGGATACCAGAATAGAGGGAAGGCACACAAAAGGAGAGGGGAAGACAGCTCAGGGGGGCGGATTTGTGACAGATTTGAACATGAAAGTCTATTAACGATGACTTGTAATATGCTCTATTTGTTGGTTATGCTACGTAGGCTATTGTATTATTTGAGCTGGGCTGAACATGGCTGGATTGGGCTGGGCCTTTTTAACTGTGCTCTTTGGTGCAAAATATTGTTTTAATTACTTATTAATTATTATGGTTAAACCTTTGACAACATTAAATTCATTCATGAAGTCATGAAGACATCTGTGAATTATCAGTGTTCACTAAGCCAATATGTCTACATTCTCCCCCAACAACAGCTGTTATCATAAGCACAATTTACCCTTGAAAAAAGTAAATGATCTTTCTTTTTCCTCTTCCTCTCTCCATGATGCACAATTCTAGGTTCAGAAAAATAATATTAGCTTCCTAGCTAGCTTAGCAATCTCTTGTGTATACACTCATTCATGCTCAAATCAAATTTACTTGAACTTGATTATCTGTGTTGCTAGATAGAATCTCAGTCGGATTGGCTGCCCTGATCGCTACCTTGTCCCAGGAAATAAATAAATGACCGCTGTAAATTATAAAGCAACTCTAAAGACCTATAATTTTCACAATCATTATTTATGATTTTATTCAATGTTAAAATACATTTGTCTGGGAACCCCCAAAATAAAAATAAACATTCTTAGTCCCTAATTACTAACAAAACAATCCCTAAAATACTTATGGGTGGTACCGGAACGGCCAAGACCTAGATTTTGAACCCTGCCCTTAGTCAGTGGCTCCACTACCCACTGTCTCTGTTTTATTGTTTCGGACTGTTCATGTCAGCTGCATTACCTCAATAGATTGTCTGTGTTCTCCATCAACCACACACACCAGGTATCAATTACAATCATCAGTACATGTTTTAGTTCCAGTATTTGTCTCATCACTTGTCATTATTGTTGCTGTATGTGTGTGTTTGTAACTGCTATTTCTGCAGACGTTATATTCCTAATACTGCCTGCTTGTATGCAGATATTCTTTATTTTGTTAGGCTGTGCCTTTTATTTATACGTAGGCTACAGTCTTACAAATTCAGAAATCAATATTTGGAGGAATAATAATAATTGTATAATAGTAATTGTCACGTTCAGCCCAGTGTGGGCTGGCGTGGTCATGAACTGAGATATGGACTCTTTATATGGATTATGTTTTTTCTGTTATATTTTTGTTCATTATTATTCCTGTGCTAGGCACTGTTGGTTTGAGTTTTGATGTACTGTCTCTTTAAGTTGTGTTTGCACCCTTGCTTAGCCAGAGCTATGATAGGTATTAGCTCAGGTTAGCCTGGTAGTCGTAGATCTGATTCATGATAACGTGCAGCCGTTTAATCCTTCTATATAAGTTCTGGCTAGGCAAGGGTGCAGTGCTGGTCATTGATATATTGTCACTGTGTCACGTTTAAGGATTTGTTTATGTTGGTGTTGACGTCCAGGGAGCTGTACTAATCTACTAGTAAGTTTTCAAAATAGTGTAGTTTGGCTAGAGTTTATATGTATACTGTTTTCAGCGTCTATGCCGCTGCAGAGAATAGTAGATAGATATGTTGTTGTGGCTCCTGTTGATGCAGTTGAGTTTATGCGTACGCTCTATGTCTGTCCTTGTCCCTAAATAGCATAGTAATCACATACATACATACATACATACGTACCAGCTGCGGTCGGTGGATCTTAATTGGGAAGGATGGGCTCATATTACGCTCGGGACCGGAGTGAATGGAATGGTGCGCAACGCACAAAATCCAGTGTGCAAAACAAAAAACACTGGGTTTTGTGCGTTGCACACCATTCCATTCACTTCGGTCCTGAGCGTAATACGAGCCCGTCCTCCCCAATTAAGATCCACCGACCGCGGCTGATACATACATACATACATACATACATACATACATACATACATACATACATACATACATACATACATACATACATACATACATCTATACATACATACACTGTATATTATTATTGTGCAACTCGCTATTTGTGTCACCTATGACTAAGTTACAGTTATACTCCCTTCATTAAATCCACAAACCGTCATTCTTGCCTAGTCTCCCTCCTCTACACCCACACTTGTGACAATAATTAATTAATTAATTAATTAATTAATTCATGCATCTTGGCATGCTCTCCACCAGTCTTTCACATTGATGTTGGGTTACTCCTGGTGCAAAAATTCCTCTTGATCACATTACAGATGTTTTTAATGTTTTGCAGTAGTTTCTGAATTTTTTTCAGGCTGTATATCTAATGCAACTGGCAGTTCAGTTTGATTTACAATAAAGGAAGCTAACCATCTGACTCATACTGTATATGCAGGGTTCAAAGTTAGCACCATTTACCAGCTAAATGCTGGTAAAATATGCAGGTGGCTGGTAGATTTGTTTCCCTCACCAGCTTAAAAAACAATAGTAATCTATTGAGTGGCTGGAAAGAAATTTAAACATTTACTAGCCATTTGGCTGGTGGATGAAAAAGTAAATTTTGAACCCTGCATACATGCACTTACAGTGTAACAGCCTCTTTTGTTACCATTGTTTTTCTCTTGTCTTTTAAATAATAGAGGTGCTCGCGGATTTACTTCCAGCACTTAAGACAATAGCATTTCTCCTTCGCCATGCACTTACAGTAAGTCAAAACTTTTGGCTCAGAGCCCACATTGTATTCTTTTTCACCATTCTTAGTCTTTGCTCTTTTTAGGGCATCTTTTAAGCCGACTAGAGGTTTGACTTTCATGGCTGAATAATAAAATGTATTCAAGTATTTAACCTTGAAGACCGTCTCTTTCATCCCACCCAAAGCATACTTACATATTTATTTTATTTTATATATACTTGAGGCTGTTACTCCCCTTTATACTGTGGCCAACAGAATTGTCATGGAAACTGGAGTGGCTATCAATAAAACAAAAATTACTATGTGCATTTATGATACTTGCCATTGAAGACATAATGTTTATATGTGTAACTTATTAGTCCTTTTACTGCCTCTAAGTGATAGCAATACATGAAATAACCTTACCCCACCTAATGGTCATCAGAGCAAGTCAGGAACCCCTCAGTGACATTTACAAAAAAAGATTGAGGATGTACTGTATGTACGATGTAGCACCACCCATGAAGCTCCATTCCAGGAAATCTGTTTCCCCTCCTTGTATTTGGTTAAGCTTTGTTGACAATTCTGATATTGTGAAATCATTCACCAGGCCGCTCTGGAACCAATCTTTCAGTGGTATTGTCTGTGGGTCCAGCGCTGCCACCTTGAGAGGCCCTAAGGTACTAAATGTGTGAATAAAAAAATGTAATGGTAGGGCAGAAACATGCACCACCAGACAGTATGCATGCAAAGTCTTCTGGTACTGTTTCCACTCTGGCAATAATTTATTATTGCACTCTAGACTATACATCACTATTTGCAGTGACCTGACCAGGATTCCATTATTGTGCAATACTTGATTCATGACTGTGAAACTGGATCCATGACTCTGAAACAAGAAATAACAAGGCATTTATGAACACGTTGTCCCCCACTTTTGCTGTCATAAACAAATGCATTTAGATGTTCTGAAGATATTTTCCAGAGTGGTTTAGATGTAAACTAAAGAGTTGTTTTGAGTTGGAAACATTTGATAAAACAGTTTAGCCTCATCCCTATGCATTTACATCTTATTAAGTTATAAATCGTTGTATTGTGAATTAGAAATAAACTACAGGGTTGTTTTGAATGAGTAGGCACATTTCCAAAAAATTCTAAGTATAGCCCCAACCAAGTATTCAACTGGCAACTCTCAGCGCCAGAATGCCACTCTTCAGTTGAGCTACAGCAGAGAGCAAGAACTGTGAGTGAATTACCAGAATACAATTATGCAAGCACATTGTTAATGGAATTTGTAGGTCTTCTAATGTGCCAATGAACATAGTTATGAATTTATATCATAATAAGTTATACAGAGTTGCTTAGAAGTAGACTGCACTGTTGTATTGAGTAAGTATAGCCCGCAGAGGCCCAATGGGATACCTTTGGATTCCAAGTCTGCAATGCTCTGACAAGCTACAGGAGACAGATATTTGCTGAGTGAACTCCATCGTTTAGACTATGCATGGAAAGGATTTTCTTGGTCTCTGCATGTGCTAATGAATGTAATTATGAAAAATACTGGTTGTCAACAGTATGACACATTTTTCCAAATTTTTGGGCAAAAAATTATTCTAGAGGCAGAGAACCTATATGACTTGTGTACGAACGAACGCAAAAAACTGTTCCAGTGTCTCCACTTTGATATCATCAGTGGAGGAGGATAGGAATATATTTGAAGTGTAAGGTTGATAGGTGAATGGGTAGAGAGGTTGGTCTTGCAAGTATGGATAACAACTCTTCTATCATTGTGTCTAGAAAACCTCCTTGACACATAGTGAATACTGTTATTATGTGTATAGTCAAATCAGGTGGTCTTGTGATTAAAGTTTATAACATTCAGTAAATGGATAACATTCAATAAATTGCCACTAGAGTATCCTACCTCTAACATTTACAACACCTTTAAACAATGACACAACTTGTGTCCTGTAGGTGATTGAACCAGGCTTTTATCACCTACAATGTGGGGCTCCCAGGCTGACTTAACACCTATTTGGCCTGAAAGAGATAATAGGAGATTTGTAAGAGACATTATTTTGTTCACCTTTATTTAACCAGGTTAGTCGCATTGAGATTTAAAGTCTGTTTTTCAAGAGGGACCTGGCCAAAATAGCGGAACAACTTTGTCACAACATAAAGAACATTTACAATCACAAAATAAAACAAACAAACTCAAAACAGGCAGAGACAACTCAAATGCATTCCAATTAAATAAAAGTGCCCCATTAGTTAAAACATTTGCACGTGTGTATGGACTCATGTTCTATGGTTTTAACATAATTTTTAAAATTATTTAACGAAATTAGACACTGTAGCTTGAGTGTTTTTTGTAGTTCATTCCAAGTAAAAGGTGCAGCAAACATAAAAGCCTTTTTAAACAACACTGTCCGGGCTAGAGGTACATTCAGAGCGATAGTGTTCATGCTCAAATGTTTTGGAAAGGAAAGACAGAAGAGATACACATCTGTGGTTGTTTATATCAAAAGGTCTCAAGTGTACATATAAAGTGTGCATTTGTATTATTTTTGTGACTTTTCAATATAATAATTTACTTCATACATATACTGCAATAAATATATATGTTAGTTGTTTATTGATGTAAGAAACACGCCTACACTCTTCACCTTTACAAGGAGTTGCAGAGCTGCCAACAAGGCAGGATTTATCGGAATTTGGGAAGGGAGTAAAAGTTTTTTTTGGATTATTCATTATTATTTGTGTATTATTTATTATTCATTCACTTTTACTATTTATTGTGCATTCCTTGCCTTGTAATTATATGTGTAGTTTCTTGTTGTTTGTGCCTCGACTCTTTTATCTTGGCCAGGTCGCCGTCTAAAATTAGAAAATGTTCTCAACATGCCCACCTGGAAAAATAAAGGTTAAATAAATAAACAATTTTTTTTATATAAAATATTCTAATTGTGTATTTCCACACCCTGTACCTTTGTTTCTGATATTTGTGATTTTTTTCAGGAACCAACCATGGCTATTGTCACAGTTCAGAAGGATATGGAGAGAGGGAGACCAGACAAGTAGTTTATGGTTTATAACTTTTATATAAGAAACATCCAGGAAGTATAAGAGAGCATAGTTGCAGGTGACACAGCACAGCGAGTGCACAAAGAATGGATATATATATGATACTGTCACGTTCCAAAAGGTAGAGACAGGCGCGAAGGTTCAATAATCCAAATGCTTTATTAATAATCAAAATAATACTGCCTCGTGGGGCAAACAAGTCTTCTTTCAATAATACACAATGAAACAGGTAACACCGAGACGCCACAGTAAAACAATGATCGACAAGAGACAAGGGGACAACACATGGCTAAATACAAAGAC
>JACXGM010030616.1:0-13479 GCA_016801145.1 Umbra pygmaea
ATATGGAACATGTCTGGGCTGTCTTGATGTCCCTCAATAGCCTAACAAACTACACCGTTACATTACAAACATAAAGAGCTCAGCTGCCTCCCAAATGGCACTCTAGTGTGGAAGAAGTACACTAGGATGGGAAAATATTTGCATTTTAGATGCTGTTACATTCCCTGTTGGAGAGGCCTACATCCTATACAGTACATTCCCTGTTGGAGAGGCCTACATCATATACACTACATTCCCTGTTGGAGAGGCCTACATCCTATACAGTGCATTCCCTGTTGGAGAGGCCTACATCTTTTACAGTAGATTCCCTGTTGGAGAGGCCTACATCCTATACAGTACATTCCCTGTTGGAGAGGCCTACATCCTATACTGTACGTTCCCTGTTGGAGAGGCCTACATTCTATACAGTACATTCCCTGTTGGAGAGGCCTACATCCTATACAGTACATTCCCTGTTGGAGAGGCCTACATCATTTACAGTAGATTCCCTGTTGGAGAGGCCTACATCCTATACAGTACATTTCCTGTTGGAGAGGCCTACATCCTATACTGTACATTCCCTGTTGGAGAGGCCTACATCCTATACACTACATTCCCTGTTGGAGAGGCCTACATCATTTACAGTACATTCCCTGTTGAAGAGGCTTACATTCTATACTCTGAAATGCCCTTCAAGCCAATGAGTTTCCAGAAATAACTATTCACTAATGTCCTGGCATAGGTAGTGTTACTGGGTGACGAAGCATTCTAAAACAAAAACATGACAACAACTTGCCATGTTTGTTTCAGGAGTGGAAGTGTTTGGGTTGATGCTAAAACTCTGAGACACACCAAGGGATACCAGAATGTGGAATAATAAAGGTACTGTATTTACAAGATTAAAATGACAGTTATGACCCCTTCAGGCTTGAAACAACATCCTCCTGTCAGTGGGAGTCACAAATGACACCTTTTTTCCGACTTCATGCAAATTCTCTGTCCCCTTTAAGTAGCACAACATATGGGGCAGATTGCACAGTTTACGTACATAATTCCACTATCACGTGAGGAAACAGAACTCAGCACGATGGACCTGATGATGTGACATTGCACTTCGGTCTCGGTTCAGAAGTGTGTAACCTCAACAGGAAATGCTCTCTGATGAACACAGTTTTTCCGAAGCAGCTAGCGACAAAAAAACAACAATATGAACAAAGGGTGTACCACAGAGCAGTCCAAGCAATAATAAGAAACCAAAAAATATATAAAATCCTACCGTTGCATGGACTATCAGTTATGAATCAGATTAATTGGTTGGGTCCCTCTTGGAGACTTTTAAGATGAGGCCAGATCAGGTCATTTTCTCTGTCTATAAACCTAAGATTGTATCCATCTGTCTGACTAGCTGAGCAAAGCCTGCAGTAGCATATGAGCTAATATATCAAAGGTTTCAGATGTTTTCATGTAATACTAAACATAAGGAGTCATTTGCAAACCATGCAGAAACCGTCAGATGCAAACTGAATGTCTGTGAGTGAACTGTTGAAAGAGCAGGTTTTGTCAAAGACGTAAATAAACAGTACTATTACAGTTTTTCTCGATTATTTAAACACAAAAACTGGCTCATGTAGCACAAAAACCCATACCCTTACATCATTCCCTAAAACAAACACACATATCCCATAACAGTAAAGACTATTCACACGTTTCCATGTTTCAATATTCAAAAATCTTTATGTAAAACATTAAACATAAGTGGCAAATTAAATCATTCATTGCACTATATATCATTCCACAAACACATGCTCTCAATATAATTGAGTAAATTCATCACATCCTAAATTCAAAAAGCACATCTTTCTCCAGGTGCAAACACTAAGCCAAATTGTTAACACACCAATCAGAATTGCAGAAGCAATAAACAGGGTCTAGAGATATGTCCATGTGCTTTGGATGAATGGATCCTAACAATCCCGAAACTGAAAAGAACAGAGAGGAAGAGGATGAGGAAAAGGATGACAACAACAACAAGGACAAGTAATCTCAGATGAAATCCGTGCAAGCCTAGTTCATCATGTGGTCATGCAGTACATGGGAAGAATATGAAAGAAGCTTAACAGCTAGTGCAACCCAACCTAAGCCCTTTACGCGGTTGCATACAGTCTCTGTTTTTTCAGTAGGGAAAAAGGTAATTTGCCTCGTTGTTATTGTAATGTAATGTTGAAGTGCATATCTCCAATTTGTTCTCAGTGTAGGGATGACCATAGGTCATAAATGTCATTTTTGCAAACCTTAGAGGATGTAATCTTCTAGAGTTAGGCAGACTTCTCAAAGTTGAAACTGCCCTGGTGAAAATGATGATTTTTTTTATTTTTTTCCCCATTTTCTTCCCCTCCCAATTCCCACTAACCCTGCTTTGTCGGCAGCTTCGCAACTCCTCTGACAGCTCCACATGTTGCCTAGCCGCCAATTATTTTCATACTGCTCATCCAACATGGAAGCTTTTAGTACAGCCAGCAGCATAGAGCCCTGTATTGCACTGCTTCTAAAGCTAAGCAGGGTCGGGCCTGTTTAGTCCCTGGATGGGAGACCAGTGCTGCTGGAAGTGGTGTTGGAGGGCCAGTAGGGGGCACTCTTCCCTCTGGTCTAAAGATAATTCCCAATGCCCCAGGGCTGTTATGGGGACATCTGCCCTGCGTAGGGTGACGTCTTTCGGGTGGGACATTAAACGGGTGTCCTGACTGTGGACACTTAAGATCCCATGGCTCTATTTGTAAGAGTAGAAATGTTAACCCCAGTGTCCTGGACAAATGTCCAATCTGGCCCTCATACCATCATGGCAACCTAATCATTCTTATCTCTCAATTCCCTCATTCATTCCCCTCCCCCCCCTTCTCCCCAGGCTGTTGCTGCAAATGAAAGTGTTCTCAGTCAACTTGCCTGGTAACATAAAGGTAAACTAAAACTAACTAGTCCGATCATGCTTCCTGAATTGAATTTACAGGCGCCCGATCTGCACACAAGGAGTCACTGGAGAGCGACATGGCAGGATAGATAATCGGACATGTCTTACCCAAATCCTGGGCAGCGATATGCCAATTTGTGCTACCTCATGCCGGAGGTCCGGGAAAAATCATAGTCAGGCTCGAACCACTGACTATCATGACATTGAATCTCCTACAATGCAGCGACTTAGCCCACTATGCCACGCGAACATCCCATGATTACTTTTTTATTAGGGGTAGGGATCAGCCATATGAGTCTAAAAGTACAAAATAGATCTCTTCAGTATGAAATTTTGCATCAGTTCCACACCCTCCCCCGGTGTAACTTCAACTTTGTGAAAGATTCCTCTACATTATTCTCAAGTATCTGCTGATATTCAGTGGAATCCATGCGACCCTCAACTTTAACAAGATTCCCAGTACCGGCACTGTCTACACAGTCCCACAGCAAGATGGGACCTCTACCAAATTTTACTGTGGGTAGCAAGTGTTTGTCTTGGAAAGCTGTGTTCTTTTGTTGCCATGCATAATGCCCCTTGTTATGACCAAATAACTCTATTTTTGTTTCATCAGTCCACGGCACCTACTTCCAAAATGAAGCTGGCTTGTCCAAATGTGTGTTTGCATCCCTCAAGCGAAAAGGCTTCTTCCGCATCACTCTCCCGTACAGCTTCTTCTTGTGCAAAGTGCACTGAATTGTTGAACGATGCACAGTGACACCATCTGCAGCAAGATAATGTTGTAGGTCTTTGGAGGTAGTCTGTGGGCTGTTTTTGATTGTTCTCTCCATCCTTCGCCTTTGCCTCTCCAATATTTTTCTTGGCCTGCCACTTCTGGCCTTAACAAGAACAGTGCCTGTGTTCTTCCATTTCTCACTATGTTCCTCACAGTGGACACATTTGTAGCATTCCACTAAACCATTTGAGGCCCCTATGTTGCTACTCTTCAGAGGAGAGGAACAAGAACTTGTAATTGACCACCTTAAATACCTTTTCTACTGATTGGCTGCATCTATCTATGAAGTTTAAGGCTTAATGATATAAAAAAAAACAATTGTGTGTTCCAAATAATCAGTGCTAGGTAGTAACAGGTATTTAAATAAACAAAATGACAAGGGTGCCCAAATTTATGCACCTGTCTCATTTTGTTTGGATGCATATTGCACATTTCATGTTAATCCAATGAATCTCATTTCACTACCGAAATATTATTGTCTCCTTTAGTTATTTGATGGATCAAAATCAAATTGCTGATCTAAACACCCAATTATTTATAAATGAAAATCATAAAAATGTTCAGGGGTGCTTAAACCTTTGCATACGACTGTATATATATTCTATTCAAGCAATTTATAAGAAACAAGGTAATCACGAACTCTGAGGCCTCTTGTTTGTTATTGTAAGTGCTAATCTATAAAATGGTTGTAGAAGCAACCGAGCAAAATCAGCATTTTGAATTCATTGCTGTGACAGTCAAGGGTATCTTTGCTGCACGCAATAATAGGCCACTGATATAGTGTACAGTATTAATTACCTCATTTCGACCAAAGCTGGCTCTGGTTCTGAACTGGTGATGGTTCACATTTGGTTCAACTTGTGAACCTTCTCAGGAACTGTTTGTTTTCCACATACTAGAGAGCCCAGAGAACAACGTCGTTACATCACTGTGTACGTTGCCATACGTCTTAGCTTTCCCAGAAATGCTAGCGCCAACTTCAAGCATAACAACTACAATGGTGGACTACATCGACTTTCTGCAAATGTTTCTCCTGGCTTTGTGATCCTATATTGGGATAAGAAGAATCTTTCTTCAATCTTTGTACTATCTTTCTAGTTTTTAACAATGGCGGTCACAAACTTTCCGTCATGTTGTTGGTCACATTAACCATGCCCCTAGTCCCTGACGTATGCAAGACTTGGTAAAATAAGGGATTTAGACCAGCGAAGAGTTGTTGCAGCTCTGGAATCAGTTTTTCTGGACGAGAGCCGGTTCTTTGGCTGTCGAAACACAAAGAACTGGTTCAAAATTGGCACCGGAAACAAATTTTCTAGTTCTTTCTTTGGTCGAAAAGCGGCGTATGTGTGTTCAAGCCACTCTGGAACATGCAGGTCAGTGTGACATAGGAAAAGGTAGAAAAGACCAAGTCGTGCTTATAGAATTTATGATTGAAGTGGATGAACTGACATTTACATTCACAACAAGGTTTTGAACAAAAGGGTTGGATTTCCATTGTTTTTATGCAGGAGCATATTTTCCCATTTTGCCAATGCTATCTGATACCAGTGGCGGGCCGTGCATTTTACACCTAGGCCTTCATTATCTTCCCGAAATGAAAACGCATTATAATAACCTCACTGTGACATTCTAGTGCTATAGGTCATTCGGCATAACCACCCCATGTTCATAGTGAAGATAAGTTTATTCCACTCGATAAAGGTTATTTAACACAAGGCTCAACCCCTATGAGACTTACAATACACTAATTGACCCGACATGACTGAAACCATAAGAATGTACCACTATTACACACTATGACAGGATGCCGCATTACACATACACATACTGTAGCCATCGGATAGCCAAAATCAATGTCCTAACCAAATAAACAAGCAAAAATGCCAGAAGGAAAAATCAGGATTCAACAGACTTTCCCAGAGATTGCAGACAAGCTGCGGATTAAACGCACATCCAGGTTTACCACACACACTCAAAGAAACAGCCCGCTAGACCACTGAATCTGAACCATAGACGTTATATATATACACGATCTGAACATGCTTCACACCAGTTGTGATCTAAAAACAAGCAAGCAGTAATAATTAACAGGTATTAACAGGCCTGGTGCCAGGATGAAGTGTGTCTGTTTAACTCCCCCTGCTTGAATACAAATACAGTACATGTACTAAGCCCCGTTAAGAACCATTAAGGCCCTGCTAGTAAAAATATATAAAAATCTATCAAACTCACCAAAGCTGCTCATTATTTTAAAACGAAGTCCGTCCTCCTTTTTTTATAAAAAAGACTTCTATGACGCAGTTGTACAGCACATCTTTGCGTTAAGTTAAAAAAAAAAGATCTTGCCCAGTGCTGAGAGTTGATCCTGCCCATTCCTATATTTGCCACCGAAGCTACTTCTTCACCTCCATCTACTGCTAAAAAAGCCATCTACTGCTAAAAGTAAAAAATCTAACAATCTAAAAATTGAAAGTTTAAAGAAATCCGCCACGGGTGTAAGCTAGTTCTTGTTCAGATGGCAAACTTTTTTTAACATTTTTTTTATTGAACTTTATTGAACTGCCACTCCTCTATCACCAATAGAAACGATGCTGATGTCAGGCTAGGCTTGCAGAAACGCTTTAGTTGGTCAAAGAACACACCCAACATGGTAAGGTCGAAATCTGATTGGTTAAAAATATGACAATCAACAACATGGTCCTGATGGGCTTCAACAGCAGACGGTATTCACTCGGAATTCTGAATGCCCTAGTCTACCCGGAGACAACACAGATGAAAAAATCTTATTGGATAAAAGCTTTCATTTATATGAGCTGTGCTAGAAGGCAACTGAACAGAGCGTACTGTAGCAATGAAATGACCTTATGGACTAATTGAAATGAACTTTGTAAAATATATATAGTGTTAATGAAAAAATATATTAAAGAAGTACAAAAATAAATGTCTGATTCTGACTATCTTTGGGCCTGCAGAGAAGGCCTTGCAGGCCCTGACGGCCCACCACTGTCTGATACTTATCAGTGGTTATAGCTGCAAAATAAAAAACAAATATATACAGATGTAATTGCAGTAATGCCAGATATTATTAGATTTTAAGTAACAGTGTACAGTATATCTTAACTTGTATCAGACTTGGTTTTAAGCAAGTGGTTTTTTCCCACACATCGCTCACATCTCCGCAAAGTTTCCCTTCTTGTTGAAATAGATCTTTACAGCTGTGGGTAAAGCAACGATGACAGCCCTTATAATGACAAATTAGCCTTTTGTTTAGAGTTAAGTCGTCATTAATATGCTCGACGTTGCCAGAAGCTGATTTAAGATAGTTAATTACTAGTTCACCAGTTGTCCAATAACGAATTGATTGACAGCCAACTCCACACTGGATAGACATAAACAGCATCAAAGCAATGTAGAAGATAACCAGCTAAGCTAGCACACTACTCTACTAAACAGGGCTGCCAACTTTTACACACTGGTCATGAGACTCACGAAATAAATTCACCCAGATCTCAAAGCACATTTCTTAAGCACAAGTCTCTGGTAAAAACAATGTGAATCACTTCAGGTGGCCATCGCATCACTTGGTTCACTGCGAGACTCCGGTATGCTTTTGGTATTATAGGAGTCTCAGTTGAGGCTAGCCCAGTCTGTAACAGTTTGCAAACTACTAACCTGAAAATTGCAGCGTAGATCCCTCCTTATTTTAATGAACCATTCCCAATTAACTTTTGGATTGACCAAGAATTGATGAAAAGATAGTCCCCAATCCTCTTCCCTTTTTTTGTATGCTGTTCAACTCTGTAAACAACAGAAGGTAATATTCATCACAAACGTCCCAGACTGCATATTTAACTGTAGAATGTTACCTGAGGCCAAGTTGAAGAGGATTCCAGGAGACTCCGGTAGATTTCCAGTAAATCTGTTATCGCCAAGATGTTCCTAAAACGAAAAAACAAAATCCATTATTTTGGTCTCTTGGCTCAGACAAAAACAGGGATCAAAAGTGTTGTAACCAGCCACGTATTTGTATGTGGCTTAAGTCAAAGTGGTTGGAGTAGAAGAGATCGCTAAATGTACAGTATGTTAAGTGACGACCTCAGAATGTGTATGAGCAGGCATTGATTCATCACGGAATTAGCAGCACTATTCAGTTCATAGTGCATTACTTTCAACTATGGCCCTATGACACTAACAATGTTAGTGCACTATACATGGATTAGAGTGCCATTTGGGACAAATCAAATATTACTACATTATAATGAGCAACAGTGGGCGGATCCTAGATCAGCACTGCTGTTGGTGTAGTAGAAGGTCAATGGAGTGAATAATGTGTTCCTGAGTTTTAAATGAGTACATTTGATATGAATATAGTAGTATTGCTTCCCAGACCCCAACCCACAGTTCTGGCTGTAGAGCTGTGATTGTGATTGTGTAAAGGGGTGTCCTCGGGCTATTCCCTTCCTGTGGCCAGTAGCACACACATATAAACATCATATACAGTTCCTCTGGTCAGACATAATGGCATAAGCAAGCATTAGCTAATTCCAGGCACAAAGCCTGATAGAAATTCTTTCCCCTGTGTTTTTGTCTGCTGCAAAGTTATGTCTATTTTACAGCTTTTCTTTCTTGGAACATATCTTCAGCTAGAGAGCATCTGTCTACCTTCCAAGAATGGCTTCTGGGAAGTCTATTATAAAGGTTGGAGTATTTCCTTTATATTGAACTACTATTGGTCAGAGTCTCTATGGGCAGTAATTAAAAAAAGAATCAAGGTATTTGTTAGTCTGTGAAACACTGATAGTAAATAATGACAACATGGCTAAAAAAGGCTACGGTAATTTAGAGAACGGAAATTATTTGCATAGTGAAAGAATGACGAGATATTAAACTTGGACATTCTGTGTTTAGATAGGAATGTATAACAGTGTATCAAAGACGCAGAACAAACCATTGTGAATTTTTTGTTACTGTCAGTGGTTTTTATATTGACTCTTACAAGCAATGACACAAAACCAATAACATTCCATTTTGATTGATTGTTGTATCCATGGAAATAAAAAGTAATAGAAAGTAATTGTATGTTTGTCCAATTTTTCCAAACTACTGTACCATATAACTCTGAAATCTTAACACAATCAGGGTGGGAAATCATTGGCATGTAATAATTCCAGTTAGGAAATGCAACAAATAGCTACAGTGGGGCAAAAACGTATTTTGTCAGCCACCAATTGTGCAAGTTCTCGCACTTAAAAAGATGAGAGGCCTGTCATTTTCAACATAGAGACAAAATGAGACAAAAAAATCCAGAAAATCACATTGTAGGATGTTTAATGAATTTATTGGTAAATTATAGTGGAAAATAAGTATTTGGTCATCTACCAACAAGCAGGATTTCTGGCTTTCACAGACCTGTAACTTCTTCTTTAAGAGGCTCCTCTATCCTCCACTTGTTACCTATATTAATGGCACCTGTTTGAACTTGTTATCAGTATAAAAGACACCTGTCTACAACGTCGAACAGTCACACTACAAACTCCACAATGGCCAAGACCAAAGAGCTGTCAAAGGATACCAGAAACAAAATTGTAGACCTGCACCAGTCTGGGAAGCCTGAATCTGCAATAGGTAAGCAGCTTGGTGTGAAGAAATCAACTATGGGAGCAATTATAAGAAAATGGAAGACATACAAGACCACTGATAATCTCCCTCGATCCGGGGCTCCATGAAAGATCTCCCCCCGTGGGGTCAAAATGATCCCAAGAACAGTGAGCAAAAATCCCAGAACCACGGGGGGGACCTAGTGAATGACCTGCAGAGAGCTGGGACCAAAGTAACAAAGGCTACCATCAGTAACACACTACGCCGCCAGGGACTCCTGCAGTGCCAGACGTGTCCCCCTACTTAAGCCAGTACATGTCCAGGCCCATCTGAGGTTTGCTAGAGAGCTTTTGGATGATCCACAAGAGTATTGGGAGAATGTCATGTGGTCAGATGAAACCAAAATGGAACTTTTTGGTAAAAACTCAACTCGTCGTGTTTGGAGGAGAAAGAATGCTGAGTTCCATCCAAAGAACACCATACCTACTGTGAAGCATGGGGGTGGAAATATCATGCTTTGGGCCTGTTTTTCTGCAAAGGGACCAGGACGACTGATTCTTGTAAAGGAAAGAATGAATGGGGCCATGTATCGTGAGATTTTGAGTGAAAACCTCCTTCCATCAGCAAGGGCATTTGAAGATGAAACGTGGCTGGGTCTTTCAGCATGACAATGATCCCAAACACACCGCCCAGGCAACGAAGGAGTGGCTTCATAAGAAGCATTTCAAGGTCCTAGAGTGGCCTAGCCAGTCACCAGATCTCAACCCCATAGAAAATCTTTGGAGGGAGTTGAAAGTCTGTGTTGCCCAGTGACAGCCCCAAAACATCACTGCTCTAGAGATCTGCATGGAGGAATGGGCCAAAATACCAGCTACAGTGTGTGAAAACCTTGTGAAGACTTACAGAAAACATTTGACCTGTGTCAATGCCAACAAAGGGTATATAACAAAGTATTGAGGTTAACTTTTGTTATTGACCAAATACTTGTATTCCACCATAATTTACCAATAAATCATTTAAAATCCTACAATGTGATTTTCTGGATTTGATGAAAATGTTGAAAATTACAGGCCTAGCTACAGTGTTTTAGGTATGTTATGATGCGCCCTATATAGCAGAGGTGAAGGTGCTGACTGCTTATCATGTATAGTCGTGTGCAAATGGTTTAGGCACCCATGACAATTCCGATGATTTTCATTTATAAATAATTGGGTGTTTGGATCAGCAATTTTATTTTGATCTATCAAATAACTGAAGGACACAGTATAGTATTTCAGTATAGTAGTGAAATGAGGTTCATTGGAGGTTCATTGGATTAACAGAAAATGTGCAATATGCATAAAAACAAAATTGGACAGGTGCATAAATTTGTGCACCCTTGTCATTTTGTAGATTTGAATACCTGTAACTACCTAGCACTGATTAATTGGAACACACAATTGGTTTGGTGAGCTCATTAAGACTTGAACTCCATATACAAGTGTATCCGATCATGAGAAAAGGTATTTAAGGTGGCCAATCGGAAGTTGTTTTTCTCTTTGACTCTCCTCTGAAGAGTGGCAACATGGGGGCTTCAAAACAACTCTCAAATGACCTGAAAACAAAGACTGTTCAACATTATGGTTTAGGGGAAGGCTACAAAAAACTATTGCAGAGATTTAAGCTGTCAGTGTCCACTGTGAGGAACATAGTGAGGAAATGGAAGACCACGGGCACAGTTCTTGTTAAGGTCAGAAGTGGCAGGCCAATGTAAATATCGAAGAGGCAAAAGTAATGGATGGTGAGAATGGTCAAAAACAGCCCACAGACCACCTCCAAAGACCTACAACATCATCTTGCTGCAGATGGTGTCACTCTGTATCGTTCAACAATTCAGCATAATTTGCACAAGAAAAAGATGTACGGGAGAGTGATGAGGAAGAAGACTTTTCTGCACACACGCCACAAACAGAGTCGCTTGAGGTATGCAAATGTACATTTGGACAAGCCAGCTTCATTTTGGAAGAAGGTGCTGTGGACTGATTAAACAAAGATGGAGTTATTTGGTCATAACAAGGGGCATTGTGCATGGTGGCAAAAGAACACAGAGTTCCAAGACAAACACTTGCTACTAACAGTAAATTTTGGTGGAGGTTTCATCATGCTGTGGGGCTCTGTAACCAGCGCCGGTACTGGGAATCTTGTTAAAGTTGAGGGTCGAATGGATTCTACTCAATATCAGTAGATACTTGAGAATAATGTAGAGGAATCAGTCACAAAGTTGAGGAACAAGTACAATATTCTGAAATGGCCATCCCAGTCCCCAGACCTGAACATCATTGAAAATCTGTGGGGTGATTTGAAGTGGGCTGTCCATGCTCGACAACCATCAAACCTAACTGAACTGGAGATGTTTTTCAAGGAGGAATGGTCCAAAATATCTTCATCCAAAATCCAGACACTCATTACAGGCTATAGGAACCATCTAGAGGCTCTAATTTCTGCAGGACAAAAAAGGAGGCTCAACTGCATATTGATGTGATATTTCTGTGTCCTTCAGTTATTTGATAGATCAAAATGAAATTGCTGATCCAAACAACCAATTATTTATAAATGAAAATCAAGGAAATTGTCAGGGGTGACTAAACCTTTGCATACAACTGTATAAGGGGCTTTACTGACTGTTCACCCATAGCGCTCCGTGACAACTCTATCATTCACTATTCAGATGATACCACATTAAACTACCTGGGTTAAGCTCTCACCCAGAATTATTATTTCAAACTGTTTTTATTTAAACAGAACTTTGAATTAAATGGTGGTACCACCGCTCTGTGTAATTTAAATGTACATCCACAAAAGTAAGTTAAATAGAAGTAGAGAAAGGGAGAAAGAAAGATGGATAAAACAGTAAGTTCTCTGTGCTTTACTAGTGAAGTTGTATTTTTCCAGTGAGTTTGACTGGAGTGGCTTACAGCCGCACTGCGAATGGCAAACAGAAGTAACTAAATCACAGAGCTCACCACAAATCACAGAGCTCACCACAAGATAAGGAAACATGGATTTCTGGGTCAAGGTTATGGTTTATGTCCCTCCAATGATAGAAAGACAATAACATGTGTGTGTGTACTGTATGTGTGTGTGTGTTAAAGAGAGAGAGAGAGAAGAGACAGGAACATAGAGACAAGTTCCTCTGACAACCGGTTGATGCCACATGTTTATCTTTAACACAGTGGTATTACATTGTCTCAGAAGGTCTGGAGCGGAGATGTTCGTCTCGTCGCCATCTCATCAGTAAACAGGGATACAAACAACAGAGGTGTACCACTGCTAGACCACACTTACATGGCCCAGTCAAAGACTGCTCCCTCTAAATTACATCAACAAGGTTAAAAAACAAAAACAATACCAGTCGAAATGACTTTTTCCCAAAAGGCCACAGTTACGTTTGGTTACTACATTGGTTTTGACAGTTTTGCACAGTTTTTTTTGTCGTAAACAGCACATTTTGTGCAATAGATATTGCCTGCATTTGCAAAAAAAACATTTATTGCACCACATTAGGGCTGCATTTACACAGACACACTAATTTCATGTTTGTTTATAGCAATTAGTCTTTTGACAAAATCACATCATGTCTTTTTAAAAGCTGATGCTTTTGTTCAGAATACCAATTAGTGGAAAGTTAATTGGGCAGCCTGTGTCAACAAAATGACAGTGGTTTAAATAGGGGAAATTGTGCCATTTGGACCTGGTCTTTTGGATGAACAGACATCACTGTATGAGTTCATTAAGAATGTCCTCAGCCTACACACATTTGTCAGGGTTAACAGAGCAGGAAACCAAAGGCCTGGCCAACATCAAAAGAGAAGCAGGCAAAACACCCAGCACTGCAGCAGCTTTGGTTTGTTTTGTACTTCTGGGCAGGTCCACCATTCCCTAAAGTGCATTACTGGATAAAAGAAGCGCTATAATAATGAAAGGCAACTGGAATGCAATATGTTTGTGTCTTTGTAGAAGGCCAAAGCAAAAGACTGGACCAGGGATAGATTATTTACTGTGTGTGTGTGTGTGTGTGTGTGTGTGTGTGTGTGTGTGTGTGTGTGTGTGTGTGTGTGTGTGTGTGTGTGTGTGTGTGTGTGTGTGTGTGTGTGTGTGTGTGTGTGTGTGTGTGTGTGTGTGT
>JACXGM010030618.1:0-13232 GCA_016801145.1 Umbra pygmaea
GGGTCAGGAGGGACAGAGAGGGGCCCTGGGTCATGAGGGACAGAGAGGGGCCCTGGGTCATGGGGGACTGGCACGGGGACAGTGGCAGGGAATGGCACAGGGACGGTGGCAGGGAATGGCACAGGGACGGTGGCAGGGAATGGCACAGGGACGGTGGCAGGGAATTCAGGCAGCCCTGGGAAAGGCAGTTCTGGCAGCCCGGGGAAAGGCAGTTCTGGCAGCCCAGGGAAAGGCAGTTCAGGAGGCAAGGGACAAGGCAGGTCCTGAGGCCAGGGGTCGGGCAGTTCAGGTGGCCAGGGCGGGAGGGCGTCTGGGAGCCCTGGCTCAAGCAGGGCGTCTGGGAGCCCTGGCTCAAGCAGGGCGTCTGGGAGCCCTGGCTCAAGCAGGGCGTCTGGGAGCCCTGGCTCAAGCAGGGCGTCTGGGAGCCCTGGCTCAAGCAGGGTGTCTGGGAGCCCTGGCTCAAGCAGGGTGTCTGGGAGCCCTGGCTCAAGACGGAGGTCCGGAGATCAGCGACGGCTGAGACAGAGGTCCGGAGATCAGCGACGGCTGAGACGGGGGTCCGGAGATCAGCGACGGCTGAGACGGAGGTCCGGAGATCAGCGACGGCTGAGACGGAGGTCCGGAGATCAGCGGCGGCTGAGACGGGGGTCCGGAGATGAGCGGCGGCCGAGACGGGGGTCCAGACTCCTCCCAGGAGATGTCATCGCCAAACCCAGGTGGCGGAGGGAGGAGTAGGACGTCCAGGTCGGTGGCAAGCAGGGACTCTCGGCAGACCGCTGGAGGAGGCTTTGTGCAGACAGCAGGATGTTGTGGGCAGTCTGCTAGCGGCTGCGGGCAGACTGCAGGATGTTGTGGGCAGTCTGCTAGTGGCTGTGGGCAGACTGCAGGATGTTGTGGGCAGTCTGCTAGTGGCTGTGGGCAGACTGCAGGAGGTGGCAGTTTGCAGTCTGCTGGAGGTGGCTGTCGCCACCCCACATAGCCCCCCCAAAAAATTTCCTTGGGGAGACAGTCAGCCTCCTGTTGACCTGAGGTCCTTGGGATGGGAACTGGGGCTCTAAATGGCCCTACACGGGGCATGGGATCCCTAACGTGTGAACGTAGGGGAGGCCTAGGGAAGCTAGCCTGAGGGCTATGGTACTGCAGGGTGCTAATGCCCAGACGGGGGACCCTACACTGCGGGTGACCGCCCTGGACCTGAGCAATAGGGGAGCGTAGTGTGCAAACCTGGGAGTTGTGGAGGCCCAGGGCAATACCTGAAGCCCTAGGGGCAAGAACTGGGGCAGTAACTGGGGAGGAAACAGGTGCCCTAACTGGGGCTGAAACTGGAGCCCTAACTGGGGCTGAAACTGGTGCCCTAACTGGGGCTGAAACTGTGGTGCTAGGGGGTGTGACACTCAGACTGGGGGCCCTGTACTGTGGACCGCGTCCCTGGACCTGAGAGCTAGGAAGGCTGCTATAAGAAGCTACCTGGAAGCTAGGTTGGTAGCTAGGGGGAGCAGGCAGAATGCTAGCGGGATGGCTAGGCGGGCTAGCCCTCAGACGGGGGGCCCTGGGTGACGGACCACTGCCCTGAACCTGAGAGCTAAGGTAGGAGTTAGCCTGGGGACTGCGTGAGCTAGCCTGGGGAATGACACAGCTAGCATCGGGGCCGAAAGAGCTACGAGTAGTGGTGGATGGGGTACCTGGGGTAGACTGTGAGCTGGCAGATGAAATGGAAAGGCTAGGCGCAACTCCACTCAGGCGGGGAGCCGTAGCATGTCGGCCGTCACCCTGTACCTCTAAGTGATGCAAGTCCCAGTCCTTCTCCTCTCTGACGGACAACTCCTCGCCCTTCTCCCATAAGGGAACGGTATCCCCAGTGCCGTAGCCAGCCTCCTCCAGCCAGCTGTATCCGAAATAGGCTACTCCCTCGGCGTCGTAGGCATCATCCTCCGGGGAGTAGCCCATAGCCCATGCCTGCTCACATATCCGCCGATTTAGCCGGCGGAGATCTCTCCTGGCGTATTCCACTCCAGGAGAGAGAGGAAAGCCCTCACTGGGCTTGCGGGAATTCCCTCGCTGTCTTATTTTATAAAGGTCGGTCAATCTGTCACGTCTTCAGATAGTAGAGGCAGGTGTGAGGTAGATAAGACAAGATACTTTTATTATCAATCAAAATAATACTGCCTCGTGGGGCAAAACAAGGCTTCTTCCTTAAATCCGATATGTAGAACATGTAACACGAAGACGCCACAGGAAACACTGACCGACAAGAGACAAGGGGAGAACAACCTGGTTAAATACTAAGACAACTGATTACTAACTCAAGACATCTGTGACTAACAATGACTTCAATAATATACACCCAAAACCCCTAATACCGGAACTAGACACAAGAGGGAGGCAAAACAACACATACAGGGGAACCACAGAGACCATACATGAAAACCCTCAACTCATACGTGACAACATATTTCCACACATTCCATACATAGCGTTTAAAATTATGTTCTAATGTGCACGGTTAAGGTTACTGAGATTAAGGTTAGGGTTAACATTACAAAATTATAAATAATATGCAACCTGTATCTAAGAATGTGATTTATCAGATTAGGTCACCTTCTTCCATAGCTCCATGGTCTACTTGAGAAGCTCACTTGCCCATTGTATGCGCTTTTGTCAGTGGCCAGTGCTCAGCATGGAGGCTCTCGATCTGGTGATCGATTTTGCAATCTGGGCTCCATCAACAAAGCCAGAAGGCAGAGAAACAGCAGTCCAGCCGGAGGACTGAAGGGGTAGAACTAGGTACAACCTGAGCCTGTGGCAGAGTGAGGTATAACTGGAGTTGCTGGTAGATACAGTAGATTCAGTTTTACTCTGAAAGAAATCCAAAAACATATTGCAACGTTTGTCAGAGTCAGTGATGGGGAAGAGTTGGGTTTCTCTATAAGCTGACAAGTTTGACAGGTCCTGTTACAGACATGCACTTAACTATCTTTTATATGTTTTAATTATTCAGACAATGTTATTAATATTTTCATTTTTACAAAGATATCGTGTCCCTTTCCCTGTTCCTATTTTATGGTAAAACTATAAAGAAATTACAGATTCTTTATCCAATGTGGGATTTTATACAGAACTACATATTATTTCCACCATATTTTTCTAAATTGAAATAAGACTTAATGATATTGTGTGGTTTAGGCCCTGTCTAAAATACATTACACAGATTGTTGATATTTGACAATATAACTGGTTTAGTTGGGAAAACAAACCAAGGTAACATGATGGACCGAGGCGTAACAGGGTGGACAGATAGCACAGCAAGTTCAGACTAGAATCCAGAGTGACGTAGGTTAATCAGCAACAGCTGATGGCAGTACACACCTTGTAATCAAGATTCCTAAGGCAAGTGCACCCACCCAGTCTGGAGCATGTGATTATTGGCCCTGCCTGTTTGGTTCTGTGTTGTCCTGGGGTAATTTTGGTACTGTATACCTAGCTTATTGTCCATAATTATTTTTAGTCATAAATTAAGTACATGTTGGGAATAAAAGTAATCATGTACCTTAGTTTCCTGTAAGGTACATAACCATATGCCAAGACTTGAGTCATGGGACTCAGCGTGTATGATAGTACATACATACATACATACATACATACATACATACATACATACATACATACATACATACATACATACATACATACATACATACATACATACATACATACATACATACATACATACATACATACATACATACATACATACATACATACATACATACATACATACATACATACATGCTGAGTCACACATGCTGAGTCATCATGTATGATAGTACATCTTTCATCATGTTATTCCTATATTAAAGTGTTGGTAAAGTCATGTCAAGTTCAAGTTTAGTTTATTTGTAAAATGTAGAGGAGACGCAGATGTAATTGCATGCACAGTGAACATCTTGTGCCACGGCCCAGAAATGCAGTTGCAATAATAAGAAACAGTAAAGGGTCAAATAAATGTAAGATATAATATAAGGGAAGTATATTTGCTGTATACTAAATGAAAATACAAATGTAATTCAATTATGAATATGAAGCAAGTGTACAGACAGTCACTACCAAATACGAAAATGTATTTAGTTGGGCAAATTCCCCTTTTTCCTTGTACCGTGTAGCTGGCCCAACACTAAAGAAACAAAGCCGACTCCATTTAGGGTACATCTGTATAAAAATGTTTGACCACCACTGGAAAACAATATGCTCTGTTATGTACATGTTTATACATGAATTATTAGCATTTTCCATAGATTAAAAATATTAAACAGAATGAACTTGGCTTGTGCAATCATATGGGCATCTTGTCACTTACTATTTGGAAACACCCACTTTGGCAGATATATCTGCATCCTAACGTTGTCTGTTGCCACTATGAGTCTTTTTAATTCTTGACTTGTAGTTTTCCTACTCATCCTTGCAGAACGCTTCCAACTCTGAAAGATTTTAGGGTCCCCCTGCATGGACTGCATGTAGAGGTCAGGTCAGCTCCTGTTCACTGAAAGATCCATTGAAACATCACTGCTTTTCAATGGTGCCCATGAATTTGCAAACAAAAATCACGTACAACATATTTACAGAAACATAGATTTTGCAACAAATTTACAATGAAAAATCGTGACAAAGCTAGAATAAAGGCTGCCAGTTGAAAAGGAATGTTCAAATTATGAAATTCGATAAACGGGTTTTGCAACTTTGCATAATTGGGTGGAAATGTTATGCTTTCTCACTTCACTTTACCAACATATAATAATGTTAATATGTTAAATAATATTAAATTTACATTCTCACCAGGTTCAGTACATTTGTTTTCCCTCCAAGAAAGTGACATACATTTGTGTTTGTAATGTTATTTGAGAAATATTAAAGTGCAGGTGACCACATTATAACTGTTTGGACAATGATTTTCAGGATTTAGAAAAAAAGTCAATATTCTTGTAAAAGAAAATTGGGAAATGTTTTGAAAAATGTATTACTGAGTGTACAAAGTTCACAGAGCAGCAATAATTTCTCTCCTTTGAAATAAACATCTAAAATATATATGACGTATTTTGAAGTTTATGTCATGATGCTTTTTATTATCATGATGGCAAACACACAAAAGGATTCTTTAGAAATTTGAACTACGATATTTGTTTATATGAAAGTTCGAAGGATTTATCTTGAGAACAGAGAAGAACACTTTTTGTGATTTTGACCCTAATGGGTTTTTGCTTCTCCTAAATGTCCTGACCAAGGATTGTCATGAGCCAAAGACAACACCTGTGACCTGCAAGGAGCTGGCACAACGATCTGGAACACAGAACTCCAAACACCATCAGATTATTTAGGGGATTTCCAAACACACACCAACATGCCCTCTTCTAATAGGTAAGCTGTCGACTGCACGTTAGCCTGTTCTCGGCCTAACGTGGAGGAGGTACATTTCCTGAAACTTGGGTCTGCTTTTTGAGTGCTAACCAGACTTTCACATGTAATTGGCAAGAATGGCTTACAGCGTTATATACCACCTTGTCTTGGTCACCGGCATTCTTTGTGGACAAGAGAGACCAATATGACACTTCATCCTCGCTAAAGACTGATCAAAACACAGTATCAACTCGCCCAGCTGATGTACTACACATGCCAGAACAGCAAAATAGAACTCAAACCCATCAGGCTCGGACAGAGACACGGGTGTGTCAAATACCTCCAACACATGCATTACCAGGCCTCCTGCCATGTCATTTCCCATGACCAGGGTGATCCCATTCACAGGAAGAGAAGGTTGAAGCGCTACTTTGACACGGCCGCTAACCACCTCACACTGCATAGAGATGTAGTGTCACCTATTCATCCCAATCCCTTGTAACACTACACTGTAGCCACATGAGGAATCATCAGACCGGCCAACATGTCTGAGACGATCAGCGACTGCAATGCACCTGTATCCCTCCGTATCCGAATGGGTATTTTCTCACCCATCTCGAGATGAAGCCTATAAAGGTCGGCCTCAATTTCAAGTTTATGTACCACAAAGTTGAATATATATTTAGCTTGTCTGGCTTGTCCTTCCATCTGGAGACCTGCAATGCATATTTTCACACGGGTCTGTAGACCAGACCTAGTCACCTCCGTCCATCAAAACCAGTTCCCCTTCATTTTTTTCATTGCAACCCTAATCTGGGACATATTTAGACCTGGTACACCAGTTGGATGGAGTAAGGATAAGGTAGTACAGAAACCCAGCAGGCACTGGCCCTCATAGGCTAAGAGTTGAATACCCCTGCTCTAGGCTGTCTCATCCATCTGGTTGGTACTGATCTGTCTTTGTTCATCCTTCAGCTCTGTGTGCTGTAGTGGCCTGTTCCTGGTTCGCACACAATGTCATCCGGGCCTTTTATAACCCCTACACTCCGGTCAACACCAAGTAAGTGTCCCTGTCTTCACTTTCTATATCAGTAGTTTCTAACTTTGGCACATGTTAGTGATATTGGACATAATGAAGTTGAATGAGCTCTATAGACAAGATAAGGTGAAGTTGAGGTGTTGATGAAATGTGCAAGAAGGCTGCTCTAAAACCACGCCCTTCCTCTCTCCGTAACTCACAGGTTTGAGTTTGGAGCAGCGATCTTCATCGCCTGGGGAGGTTCTTTCCTGGATGTACTGGGGGGAGCCATGCTGGCTTCTTCCTGCCCCAGGAGTAAAAAACCAGTGCCCAAGTACCCTGCCATGAGTGGCGTGAGCGCTCGCTCACCATCTGGCAGCACGAAGGAATACGTTTGAGCTCCCTCTGCTGCTCATTCCTGGAATCGCCGAAGATTTAATGTCTCGGATTTATTTTTTCCATGATTGTTTGTACATGGAGAGAACACCAACTGTACGGGGCAACACATTTGCGTTGCAAAAGGACACAGATATTGGTAGGAAATATTGGGAACTTTATTATAATCTGGAAGCATTGTATTATTTCAAACATGTTTAGACAAATATGTCCTGGGGGAATATAATAAAATCCTGCTTCCAGATTATAGTGAGGTTTACGGTAATTAGTGGAAAAATATGTGCTTTTTTTGCAACACGGAAATGTTGCCCTTCAAGTGGATAGGGGGAAGGCAGATAAGGACAATACATAATGATGACAAAATTAAATAATTATTGGATGCGATTATGGCATTACTACAATATCGTACTGAATCCAGTCACATCTAGCACCCGCCCTAACATTCCACAATTGTTTATTAGTTTATCAGTGGGCCTCACAGATACACTATAATTGGATATTGGATCCCCTTACATTAATATTACACATATACACACTGTCCTTGTATCACAGCCAACATGCAGCACCATAGCCAATATTCTCACTACCCTGTAACAAATTATAATAGCATTACCATTGTAATTGAGGGTAATAAAACTTATTGCGGTGCTTATGACTCTTAGCATACTCAGGGGATAGCTACCGTATGTATGTGTACTATAGAAAGGGACTAGCGCATAAACAATACTCTTATAATTATGTTTTCTTTGCGCATGATTGTCTCAAATTGTGTTCAGTGTTCAAAGCTAAGGATGACCTCACCCTAGTTGTGACTGACTGTATACATTGGGGTGGTGATTCACAAACAATTCACTGCTGCACTCCAAAACGGAGCCCACTTTCATACAGGCCTGCAATATATTCTGTCCCAAATTAGAAAATCCTTCAGTGCAGTATTTATGTCTAATAGGTGCCTTGACAGCTACTTTTACAAAGAGGGTTTGTACTTTTTGATGTAAAACACAGTATTATAATTAAACAATATTTTATTATTTTACTACTCATTATTATCATTATACTTTTTTGTTTATTGTTATACACCTCATTAACACGAAACAGGTTTTATTTATATGTTTTACCATTTGTTTATTACTCAGTAGTCTGTTATGTTCTAAATTTGTACGCTTCCATACTATATAGGCTGGAATAATATACAGGATTTGCAATGCTGTCTCTTAGTGTTGATTTGGGAATGTTTTTAAGTGGTTTCATTTTAGAAGTATTGTGTTTGTTCCTTTAGATATTTTAGGTTGAATTATAGTGCTGCAAAAATGCTAAGTTTTTAAGTTTTAATATGTCATTTTTCAGCAGACTTTGCTTCTTCTGCAAACAAGTGAAATTAAACCTAAATGAAAATGTCATTAAGTGCAGGTTTTTTTCTCTACTATGCCTTTTGAATCAAGGTACCCCAAAATAATCTGTTTCACTTCAAACATTTGATCTACGAACACCTTTAGCCCTTTTTCTATGAACTTGTTGTTGTAAATGAGAAAGCTCACATTTCTTGATTTTTGCCTGAAAAGATGCACTGTTTATTATGTATATCTTATATATTTGGTTATGCTGTAGGCATAGAACTGTAATTACTACTGTAATAGGAACACGTTGACTTTATAGTAATGATATTTCTATGTTTGTATGATCAAAATTTTTCTCAAAAGGTTTGTAGATACAGTATGTTTGGCAAAATTAAATGCTGTGTAGCTTCCTACATACTGTATAAAATGTTTTTTTGTACAATGTGTACACATTTTTAAAAGTTGATCCAATGCTATCGCTTTTGTTATTGCAATGTTAAAAGGCAATGTGTTAAGTACAAACTTTCAGTATGACATTTAATAGAATACAAAACCAGTTTTACTTGCTTTGTTTTTTGGGGGTGGTTGTTTCTACTTAAGTTTTATAATAATGTAACATTTATATAACATAGTTTTATTCCTGAAAAGTACAAAAACGAAATAGCCATAAGGGGCAAAACACTTAAATATATCGAACACACTGGTGCGCAGACTTACAGGAGACAATACCGAACAACTACAAACACTAACCAAGGGTTTAAATACACAGAATGATGAGTGATTGAATGCAGCTGTCAAGATAATCAAGGAAAGCTATAGGACAACAGAAAGATGCGATAAGGTCATGTGATATTCAGAGCGGGAACAAAAAAACAGTAAATATTTTACACTGAAAAAATATAAATGTTGTAGATCAATGCCAACGTATTACTAAGTTGCCATCATGGGTGACTTGCAAGTGGAAACTAGTGATGTCTGGTTCTCCAATAACTTGACCCCATTCCAACCTCCATTCTCCATTTTGCAGACCTCAGGACATCTGTTATTTCAATACCTAAACTCCTTCCAGACCACTGGATATAGATGCTCTCTAATTTTAAGATGTCCAGGCTTAGAGGCCTCATCAAGAAACCAACACCGGATCATTCCTGAACGATCCTAGCAAAAATTAAAGACTGAATCACAATCAAAATAATTTGTCGCGTGTTACAACGTGTGTTTCTTTTAGAGTAAAATGCTTGGTTAACAATTCCTTCCCTATTGATGCAACTGATCTTCTAGTATAGTATGTGAACCTTTTGGAATTTCCTAACTGTTCAAAGTACAGGGTGAACTGAGTAAATGAATCTCTAGGCTAATGATTGCTCCAAAAGCTATTTGGAATCAGGAGTCAGCTAATCTGGATTCAAATCAATGAGACAAGATTGGAGATGTTGGTTAGAGCTTTCCCATCCTATAAAAACGCACACACATTTTGAGGTTTTTGTTCACAAGAAGCATTGCCTTTTGTTGAATGTGCCTCATAAAAAATAGGTATAGAAGATCTAAGATTGAGAATTTTGACTTGCATAAAGATGGAAAAGGTTATAAAAGTGTCTCTAAAAGCCTTGATGTTCATCAGTCCACAGTATGACACATTGTTGATAAATGGATGAATTATAGCACTTTTGCGACTCTAGGAGTGGCCATCCAACAAAAATGACTGCATGAGCACAACGCAAAATGCTCCATTAGTTAGAATTCTCTTGTCAGCTAAATACAGAAATCTCTAGAACATGCTAACTCTGTTGATGAGCCTAAAATACATAAATCACAAAACAAGAATGGAGGTTTTGGAAGGACACCATGGAGGAAGCTACTGCTACACATCTGAAGAGCACCTACGTTCCACAGCGTTAATTGAAAAATATTCAGTGGAGAAACTACACCAAAGTTGAGTTTGGAAGGAACACACAACACTCTGTGTGATGAAAAAAGGCACAGCACACCAACTTCAAAACCTCATCTGTAAGGTAATGGTGGAGGGTACATCATGGTTTTCAGCTGCTTTGTTGCCTCAGAGCCTAGACAGCTTACTATCGTCGACAGAAAAATTAGTTCAAATGGTTTATCAAGACATTTTGTAACCAAGTCAACAGAAGAAAATATGCCTACTGGGTTAGCCAGGTCAGAGTTCTGACCTCAACATGATTGATCTGCTATGCCATGACATCAATAGTGCGATTCACAACAGACATCCCAAGAATATAGCTGTAATGAAACAGTTTTATAAGGAGGAATGTTCCAAACTTACTCTCCATTCTGATCTGCCAAGAAGGAAATGTTTGGTTGAGGTATTTTTATCTGTTGTTATAAACAGGTTAATGAGATCATTCTAAATGTAAAATCATGAGATATTCTTATATATCTTTGTATTTCTATTAAAGCAAATAGAAAACTGAAAGTGGACAACAGAAGTACTCCATTCAATAAAAATAATAAGTCATGGTGCACAACACAATGTATGTTTACAAGGATGGCGGATTGTGCACCAGTCAAACCCTTAACATCACCTCCTCATCCATTCTACATCGTCCTCACAATCCTGTCATCCCCAGGTAGCCAAGGATGAATTCATTCACAACAGGTACCTGTTAGGGGTGCATGCAGGTTCCTCTTCAACCAGAACCAAAGAATGCAGCCTGAACTCTGAGATGCTGATTCACCATCCTAGAGTTGTGCACTATCTGGATGACATTGTGGTGTTTGAACCAGATTATGTAACTTACAATGAGAACCAATGTCAGTTGTTTACCAGTCTGAACGGCCATCAAATCACACTGAAATGCTGCTGCCAATTTTCACTTCTCACATCATCCGTAGAATCCGTTGCGATCCAGGGTCATTATCCACTGGCAGTAGTCAGTAGTCACTCTCC
This sequence comes from Umbra pygmaea, assembly GCA_016801145.1. Taxonomy (NCBI): domain Eukaryota; kingdom Metazoa; phylum Chordata; class Actinopteri; order Esociformes; family Umbridae; genus Umbra; species Umbra pygmaea. The sequence goes on from JACXGM010030618.1 coordinate 11,057, forward strand.
ACTGTTCAGTAGTCGAGTGTGGATGCTATTCAAAAAGTGCCTGGCCACATATCAGCCTTACAGTTAATGGCCTAGATGTATTTTTGTCAGATAAGAAGTTCCTTGGGACATGCTGAAATGCCTTCTCACCATCTACCCAACATTGGCTCAGTTCCATGTGAACTGCCTTAAACTGGTGCGTTGAGAATCCTTTCAGTGCCATAATGTCTGTTCATGCCAAAGGGCTCATTGACTAGCGTGAGACATTGTAATCTCAGGTCACCTATTGACTTGGAGAAATATGAAGAAAATATACCCTCATCTATTCAGGAAACAAGTGAACTTCCGATACCACACAGACTTGGTTATCTTAAAGTTTATATTTTACAGGTTACAGCATCCAAACATTTTTAGCATTTAGAAAGAGACGAAATAGGATAGAGATAGTGGAGTTGGAAAAACAAATACACTTCCTAGATAAGGAGAATACTTCAAATACCGTCAAACCTGGGAAAAACAAAAACAAAAAACTTTGTACTATACACCACGTTCCAAATTATTATGCAAATGGTATTTTACACTGATTTTCCTAAATAGCCGATGAAAATGACAGTCAGTATCATTTTCAAGTCACCAACAGTTAGGGTATAAGTTGAATTTCATTAAACAAACCACCCAATGAAAATTATTTTCAAAAATAAAAAACTGAAAATGCACTGTTCCAAATTATTATGCACAACAGACATTCAAAACATTTTGTAGGTTGCAAAAAAAATAGTAAAATTAGTAAAATAAATAGTAAATTGTTGAATTTGCAGCATTATGAGTTCATATTTACTGAAATCAAAAGCTATTTCAATCAAACACATCTTAACAGGGCAAGTTACATGTTAACATAGGACCCGTTCTTTGATATCACCTTCACAATTCTTGCATCCTTTGAACTTGTGAGTTTATGGAGAGTTTCTGTTTGAATTCCTTTGCAGGATGTCAGAATAGCCTCCCAGAGCTGCTGTTTTCATGCAAACTGCCTCCCTCCTTCATTGATATTTTGCTTGAGGATGCTCCAAAGGTTCTCAATAGGTATGAGGTCAGGGGAGGATGGCCACACCATGAGTTTTTCTCCTTTTATGCCCATAGCAGCCAATGACACAGAGGTAGTCATTGCAGCATGAGATGTTGCATTGTCATGCATGAAGATGATTTAGCTCCAGAAGGCACGGTTCTTCTTTTTGTACCATGGAAGAAAGTTGTCAGTCAGAAACTCTTTATACTTTGCTGAGGTCACTGTCACACCTCCTTGGTGACATGGTGGCCATCCACCAACCATCCTCTACTCCATCCATCTGGACCATCCAGGGATGCACTGCACTCATCAGTAAACAAGACTGTTTGAAAATTAGTCTTCTGTATTTCTGGGCCCACTGCAACCGTATCTGCTTGTGAGCATTGTTTAGGGGTGGCCGAATAGTAAGATTATGCACAACTGCAAGCCTCTGGAGGATCCTACACAGAGGCGTCATGCCCGTTGAAACGTGCCCCCTCAGATTTTTGGGCCAAGTGGATTTCCTTTTAATATCTGTATTTGTGGGCACATGTTTCTGTGTGTTGTGCACACTGTGCCCCCTTAAAAAAATAGGTGCATGACGCTTCTGATCCTACACCTTGTGGTTTGCAGGACTCCATAGGCACCAGCAGCTTCAAATACCTGTTTGCTGCTTTGTAATGGCATTATAGCAGCTGCTCTCTTTTAATCTGATGAATTTGTCTGGCAGTAACCTTCCTCATTATCCAAACCTTGATGAAGACCTGGAAGAAGAGTAGAATGATGAAGATTTCAGTCGTGTGGTTTTACGGTGTGCTGTGGCACCTGGGAAGAGGAAACGCCAAGTAGATTGATGGTACAACTCCTGATGGAGAGTTCACGATGTCATACATATGCAAAGCAAATACGTCACAAACTTGTCTGTGCTTTGAATCAGCCACAAATCTCTTCACGCTTAAAGGAGTGTTCCACAGTAAATCAGTTTCATAGTATACCATTTACAAACGTTACCATAGATGATTTATGTCATATACACATCTGTTCTTTTTCAATATATCAGAGAAAAGCCGATAGTATATTTCAGTTCCTTTCGCATCCACTGGGGGGCTTCTGTATCCGTTTAAACTTGAGCTACCACAACTCCCAGAATTC
>JACXGM010030619.1:0-13291 GCA_016801145.1 Umbra pygmaea
TTGGGGAGGACGGGCTCGTATTACGCTCGGAACCGGAGTGAATGGAATGGTGCGCAACGAACAAAACCAATAGTTTTTTTGATTTGCACACATTCCAATTACTCCGGTTCTGAGCGTAATACGAGCCCGTCCTCACCAATCAAGATCCACCGACCACGGCTGATATATATATATACACTCACCTAAAGGATTATTAGGAACACCATACTAATACTGTGTTTGGCCCCCTTTCACCTTCAGAACTGCCTTAATTCTACGTGGCATTGATTCAACAAGGTGCTGAAAGCATTCTTTAGAAATGTTGGCCCACATTGATAGGATAGCATCTTGCAGTTGGAGATTTGTGGGATGCACATCCAGGGCACGAAGCTCCCGTTTGACCACATCCCAAAGATGCTCTATTGGGTTGAGATCTGGTGACTGTGGGGGCCATTTTAGTACAGTGAACTCATTGTCATGTTTAAGAAACCAATTTGAAATTATTCAAGCTTTGTGACATGATGCATTATCCTGCTGGAAGTAGCCGTCAGAGGATGGGTATATGGTGGCCATAAAGGGATGGACATTATCAGAAACAATGCTCAGGTAGGCCGTGGTATTTAAACAATGCCCAATTGGCACTAAGGGGCCTAGTGTGCCAAGAAAACATCCCCAAACCATTTCACCACCACCACCAGCCTGCACAGTGGTAACAAGGCATGATGGATCCATGTTCTCATTCTGTTTACGCCAAATTCTGACTCTACCATCTGAATGTCTCAACAGAATTCGAGACTCATCAGACCAGGCAACATTTTTCCAGTATTCAACTGTCCAATTTTGGTGTGCTCTTGCAAATTGTAGCCTATTTATCATTATTTGTAGTGGAGATGAGTGGTACCCGGTGGGGTCTTCTGCTGTTGTAGCCCATCCGCATCAAGGTTGTGCATGTTGTGGCTTCACAAATGCTTTGCTGCATACCTCGGTTGTAACGAGTGGTTATTTCAGTCAAAGTTGCCCTTCTATCAGCTTGAAGCAGTCGGCCCATTCTCCTCTGACCTCTAGCATCAACAAGGCATTTTCGCCAACAGGACTGCCGCATACTGGATGTTTTTCCCTTTTCACACCATTCTTTGTAAACCCTAGAAATGGTTGTGCATGAAAATCCCAGTAACTGAGCAGATTGTGAAATACTCAGACCGGCCCGTCTAGCACCAACAACCATGCCACGCTCAAAATAGCTTAAATCACCTTTTCTTTCCCATTCTGACATACAGTTTGGAGTTCAGGAGATTGTCTTGACCAGGACCACACCCCTAAATGCATTTAAGCAACTGCCATGTGAAGTGTTGAGATTGTGTTAATAACGTATTGCAGTAGGCCCAACTTTAAAAGGCCAAATTGGAATGAGGATTGACAGTAAAATATAGCCAATTATATTTATCAAACATAGTGAATTAGAAATAAAGGCCTGCCTCTAATAAAAGCCTGTGCTTATTGCTACATTTACTAATGTTAAAATAGACACCTTAGTTAACCGTTCATAACGTTAGTTAATGCTTCCAACCGTTCCAATAAGTTGTTGAAAAAAGTTTAAAATTCAGTGGCTTGGACTGAATGGGACCGTTGTTACTTCCAATGTAGCTACTGCCATCTACTGGCACCTGTACGTTACTACAAACTACACCAGGCTGAGTAAAATATACAGCCGCATTGACTAAAATACTGGTAGGACAAAAATACTTAGGGATACTCATCCCTGCTCCCGCGAGCCGCCATTCCATAAGTTTTCCATCCAACCCCAGTTGCGACTACCCTGAGTTAGCGTTTCATCCTGGTAATGAGTAGCGTCACCGGTGCCAAATTTGGTTTGGAACAAAAACCAAAAGAATAAACCAGTTATTAATGCTCTTTGTTTGCATTATTTTAAAGTTGTAAACATACAAACCTTAAGAAATACATATTCATGACTATTAAACATTTATCAAGTGTTAATTGAGGTGTATATGATTATAACTCTACAATAAGACAAACAAAGAGCATTAATAACTCGTTAATTAATGTTATGTAATGCTTATTAAGTGCTATTAAGCATTTATCAAGTGTTTCATAAGGTGTATATGTTTTCACCTTTACAATAAGGCAAACAAAGGCCATTCATCAATGGCCAATTATGGTATTAAGTAATGCTTATATAGCATATACAACAATCTATATTGGTTGTGCTTTAATTTACCATCTACATGACGATAAAGGGACAAACAAACCTCTACATGAAAGACTATGGACTCTTTCCACTGATCTTAACCTTTACCAAAACTAAGTCATATGTTGGAATTATAGAGGACATAAGTGGACAATAACCCTTAAATAATCAATAAAATTAGAAATTCATAAGCAAATGGCTAAGCTGTGAACCTCAAGACATACATGCTCTCACATATTTATCAAAAGAGGTTTGTTAACAGTTACATAATGCTTATTATTGGAATAACTATTGTTAATAGCATGTTACAAACCATTCAACAACGAATACCTTAGTTTACATGAACATCATTAGTGAATGGAAAATTGACACTTCGTAACTGTTATTAACAATTCGTTTTTGCTTATTACTGCATTTACTGATGTTAAAGTCATGCATTAATTAATACCTTAGTTAACAACAACAACATCCTTCGTGAATTATAATGAAGCACCTTATTTAAGGGTTATTAACTGTTGGTAAGTTTTTACTTATTACTGCATTAACTAAAGTTACATTTTTGGAGAGGTGCGCGTCACTCGACGGCGGAGGGTACGGCGGAGGGTCCGCGTTGACGAAGAGAGGTCTACGTGGGTACGCCGTCGATTTGACGGAGAAGCATAAAACACGCATAACGTTAACTAATGTACCCTTATTGTAAAGTGTTACCCCCTTACTCCTGCATCAGAGAACTGACCTTGTGCCTCTCTCTCCACTTCTTAATTCCATACTATAACCCCCCCAGGGAATGGCCCAACCTACTTTCCCCCAGCCATGTCAATAACCTGCATGCATAAATATTCAAAACAAACCAAAACTACTTTTCCAATGTCTAAAAATATCTCACATCACCAAACTGATTATACCGTAAAAGACACAGCAAATAAGGGAGCTAGATGCTGCGCCCCATAAATATGTACACTTAATGTATCCTTTTCCCAACTCCTCCCGACCAGACAGGGTACCTCGCTTAACCCTCCCCTGCCTGGACGTTGATTCTACCCGGAACACCAACACACTATACATACAACACAACATTTATATAAGGGTTAAAATACTCTGACATAAACAACTGCTCATGCATTTGGACAGTGTAATTGACAACCAGGAATTCAGTAATTTGGTGTTTGAACAAGAATAAATCGGCAAGCGGGACATGGCACAAAGAACCAAATTAATGTTGATCACCACACCTGGTAGACTTAGGTTGGAACACAACACGAGTTGGCACAGAGCACACACCTGAAGTTGGCACATAGCACACACTTCAAGTTGGCAGACACACACACCTCAGGTTGGTAGAAACACCTCAGTTTGGCAGACACACATCTCAGGTTAGTAGACACACATCTCAGGTTAGTAGACACACATCTCAGGTTAGTAGACACACATCTCAGGTTAGTAGACACACATCTCAGGTTAGTAGACACACAACTCAGGTTGGTAGACACACATTTCAGGTTGGTAGACACACATTTCAGGTTGGTAGACACACATTTCAGGTTGGTAGACACACATCTCTGGTTGGTAGACACACATCTCAGGTTGGTAGACACACATTTCAGGTTGGTAGACACACATAAATATCTAGGCAGCTATAAACATAGAGTCAGGAGTTCCAGTCAATTAGAAGTTGCTGAACGGAGTAAATCCTCACCTCACGCCCTGCTACCCCTCCTCCAATCCTCCCAGTTCTCAGAGTTACAGCTCCTGTAACTGGGTTCAAATATTTAGGACAGCCATTCATTTACATAACTCTGTGTGGGAGACACCAGATGTGTTTGTGCATGTCTAGACAAGGGCACGACACTTTGAGAAACAACAAGAAGACAATGAAATGTTGGGGCTGCATGGCACATATATTAATACTAGTAATAAAAGTAAAAAAAAAAAAAAGGACTAGTAGTAGTGTAGTACCCTGTATTCCAATGCTGGTTTGTGTTAACCCCGGTGTCATAGAAACATTTCCAATTTGGATCTTATACCATCATGGAAACCTAATGATAGGGGTGATGGAGAATAGGATGTGGGTGTAAGGTGTGATATAACAAGAGGATGAGTTTTTGGAAGAAAGAATATGGGGTGATGGTGTAACATGATGGTAAGGACTGCAGTCTGGTGGTAATGTGGGATACATATGATGGTAAAGACTGCAGTCTGGTGGTAATGTGGAATACATATGATGGTAAAGACTGCAGTCTGATGGTAATGTGGGATACACATGATGGTAAGGACTCTAGTCGGGTGGTAATGTGGGTTACAGATGATGGTATAGACTGTAGTCTGGTTGTAATGTGCGATACACATAATGGTAAGGACTGCAATCTGTTGTTGGTAATGTGGGACACACATGATGGTAAGGACTACATTCTGATGTTAATGTGGGATACACATGATGGTAAGGATTGCAGTCTGGTGGTAATGTGAGATACACATGATGGTAAGGATTGCAGTCTGGTGGTAATGTGGGATACACATGATGGTAAGGACTGCAGTCTGGTTGTAATGTGGGATACACATGATGGTAAGGACTGCAGTCTGGTTGTAATGTGGGATACACATGATGGTAAGGACTGCAGTCTGGTTGTAATGTGGGATACACATGATGGTAAGGACTGAAGTCTGGTGTTAATGTGGGATACACATGATGGTAAGGACTACAGACTGGTGGTAATGTGGGATACACATGATGGTAAGGACTACAGTCTGGTTGTAATGTGGGATACAAATGATGGTAAGGACTCTAGTCGGGTGGTAATGTGGGATACAGATGATGGTAAGGACTGTAGTCTGGTTGTAATGTGCGATACACATAATGGTAAGGACTGCAATCTGTTGTTGGTAATGTGGGACACACGATGGTAAGGACTACATTCTGATGTTAATGTGGGATACACATGATGGTACGGACTGCAGTCTGGTGGTAATGTGGGATACACATGATGGTAAGGACTACATTCTGATGTTAATGTGGGATACACATAATGGTACGGACTGCAGTCTGGTGGTAATGTGGGACACACATGATGGTATGGAATGCAGTCTGATGTTAATGTGGGATAACCATGATGGTAAGGACTGCATTCTGGTGGTAATGTTGGATACACATGATGATAAGGACTGAAGCCTTGTGATGGTAATGTGGGATACACATGATGGTAAGGACTACAGACTGGTGGTAATGTGGGATACACATGATGGTAAGGATTGCAGTCTGGATTTAATGTGGGATACACATGATGGTAAGGACTGCAGTCTGGATTTAATGTGGGATACACATGATGGTAAGGACTGCAGTATGGTGTTGGTAATGTGGGATACACATGATGGTAAGGACTGCAGTATGGTGTTGGTAATGTGGGAAACATGATTGTAAGGACTGTAGTATGGTAGTAATGTGGGATACACATGATGGTAAGGACTGCAGTCTGGATTTAATGTGGGATACACATGATGGTAAGGACTGCAGTATGGTGTTGGTAATGTGGGAAACACATGATGGTAAGGACTGCAGTTGCGTGGTAATGTGGGATACACATGATGGACTGCAGTATGGTGTTGGTAATGTGGGATACACATGATGGACTGCAGTATGGTGTTGGTAATGTGGAATACACATGACGGACTGCAGTATCGTGTTGGTAATGTGGGATACACATGATGGACTGCAGTATGGTGTTGGTAATGTGGGATACACATGATGGACTGCAGTTGGGTGCTGGTAATGTGGAATACACATGACGGACTGCAGTATCGTGTTGGTAATGTGGGATACACATGATGGACTGCAGTATGGTGTTGGTAATGTGGGATACACATGATGGACTGCAGTTGGGTGCTGGTAATGTGTAGCAGCATTTGTGTCTAGGCCATATGTTTTTAGTACAGCTGTGATGTAACCACCTGTAAAACACCTTAGAAAAATATACCACTGATATCTTAAGGACTTTGAGAATGTTATCTGTGTCAATCAGGAAGTTGACAGAGCAAATTCATTGACAGGTTTTTGCATCAATGTGTTTTCAAACATTATCAATGTCAACAGAAACTCCAGATCAGTCAGAAATGTTAATGACGTCTGCTCATTGCTAAAACCTTTAGGACCCACTGAACTTCCACTCTACAGTATTTACCAATTTTTTACTTAGCTTCATTCCAACACTTCCAGGGGTTGTCATTACCTTCAGAGGCCTTTGGAAAAGAACCGTCATATCCAAAAGTTTAGACACCCCTGATAATTTCTATGATTTTTATTTATAAATAATTGGGTGTTTAGATCAGCAATTCCATTTTGATCTATCAAATAACTGAAGAACACAGTAATATTTTGGTAGTGAAATGAGGTTCTTTGGATTTACAGAAAATGTGCAATATGCATCAAAATTAAATTAGACAAGTGCAAACATTTGGGCACCCTTGTCATTTTGTTGATTTGAATACCTGTAACTACCTAGCACTCTCATTATGCTACCATGGAAGTGTGATGCTATTTTGATCCGTGTGAGTGGTATATAATAGCAATTTATTTTTACTTAATTTGTGCCCTCACAACTAGCGTTATAAGGTAATTATCAGTTTGCACTAAAACTGGGCACATTCGATTAGCATGAAAACATATCCAAGAGAACAATCGACTCTGTAGCAATGTGTTATTAACCCCTAGGTTCATTTTGCGCCTGAGTTTAAAGAGCCCTTAAACAGACAGGTGCATCCAATAATGAGAAAAGGTATTTAAGGTGGCCAATTTCAAATTCTTGTTCTCTTTGACTCTCCTCTGAAGAGTGGCAAAATGGGGGCCTCAAAACAACTCTCAAATTACCTGAAAACAATGATTGTTCAACATTATGGTTTAATGGAAGGCTACAAAAAGCTATCAGAGGGGTTTATGGTGTTAGTTTCCACTGTGAGGAACATAGTGAGGAAATAGAAGACCACAGGCACAGTTCTTGTTAAGGCCAGAAGTGGCAGGGCAAGTAAAATATTAAAGAGGCAAAAGCGAAGGATGGTGACAACGGTCAAACAGCCCAATGACCACCTCCAAAGACCTACAACATTATGGTTTAGGGGAAGGCTACATAAAGCTATTATAGAAGCTCTCAGTCTCCATTGTAAGGAACATGTTGATGAAAAGGAAGACCACAGAAGGAAATACTTCCACTTCTGCCCCACTTCCAGGAAGGTCACGCTCATTCTGAGTACGCATACGGATATTCAGCACATCCCTAATAAAAAATCACCAAGAACTGTACCAGTATTAGTTTATACACATCAGATAATTAGTAACATTAACTGTAAAACTAGAAACCAAAATATATCAGTATGCAATTCCTTGACTCTCATATTGCCATAGCTTTCAACTAGCCTAAACCGCCATGCAAAGGCAGAAGCCCGTAACGTAAATTTTGTTGTTATTTTGGAGAAAATAGTGGGTTGTCTTGGCCGTAACTTCCAAAGCCCTAGAGAAGCCAGGGTAGTTATGGTTCTTAGTGTTTTTTGCTATAATGCGGAAAGCTCATATAGTTTTAAGGTATGCCATTATTTTGCTACACCAGACAATTTTTAGCCCGTAAATTACAACTTCAAGTCACGATTTACGACTTTGTAGCGTTCCAGGCAAAAGTCACAATGACAATAGCAGACTTACAGCTAATTATTTCACACTGTCAACCACTGGCGTCGGTACAGCATCATTGCAAGCAATTTCCTTTGTTAAATTAAATCCACAACACAATTGATTCTTGAGTATCCTACTGTGGCATTCAACCAATTCAATCCAAAACATGATGCTTGTATCCTTTACTATTCGTCACGTTAGTAAACATTGCACTCAATAGATTGATCGCAAAACATTATCCTACCATGTGCAAAACTATTTTGTTTGATCAATGTCATCTGTGTCCAAGGTTCGGGAGTACAAATAGCCTTATCTGATTACAGTAATCTGATTACAAAAAAAGTTGTAAATGTAATCAGTTATGTTACTGGCAATTTGTTTTTATCGCATTACAGATACTTCAGAAAAGTATTAAGTATTACTTTTAGATACTTTTACATTTGGGAGTAGTCGATTGCCTATTGAAAAATGTATCAATAATTGAAGATGTTCTGTACAACAGCTTCAGATAAAACAAAAGTAAATTGTGTTGTTATATCTCTACAGGCCTCCCAAATAAGTCATTAGATAAGATTCAACTCATCCAAAACTCAGCAGCGAGACTGTTAACAAGAACCAAGAGGCCAGATCATATTACTCCAGTTCTGAAATCATTACATTGGCTGTGTAATGAGCCAATGTAATTTGGTATTTTGCTCCAAAACTGTGGAACACAATACCAAGATATCAAACAAGCTGTTAAAAACATATCTATCGAAAAACTATAAGTCCAATGACATTACTCCATGTTACTCTATAGAAAATCATCATACCCTGTCAAAAATCCTTACCTTTTGTCACGTTACACCTAGGATATTAAATTAAACTTTTGCCAATCTATATTTGCACATTATAACCCTCGACATCAAAGTGAAAATAACATTTGCAAAAATTCTGAACAATTATTAAAATGTAATTAGTGAAATACCTGGTTTGGATATGTGATCCGCCCCTTAGAGTAACCATTATAAACTTCATAAGAAGAACTGGCTGTTCCATGATGAGTCCATTACTAGTAGTGCATGGCAATGCAAAGAATACATCATGGCTGGAAAGGTTGTGGAAAGGCACAAGTTCGGAGAAGGATACAAAGAGAGTTCAAAGGCTTTAACAATCCCCCTGAGTACCGTTAAGAATATTATTAAGTGAAAAATGTACGGCACCACCAACGCCTTGCCTAGAATGTCTTTAAAAGGCCAAGTCAGAGCCCTGACCTAATCCAATTGAAAATCTGTGAATGGGCTTGAAGAAAGCAGTTAATCGCTGTTCACCACAATGTTTTACTGAACTTAAACAATTCTGCAAGGAAGAACATATCCAAACAGAGTGATGGCTGTAATTAAAGCAAATTTAAAAGAAGTACATTTTCTTTGTTTTCCGAACGGATGCCTTTTTACATTTCTTGAATGTTGTAAGACCGAATGTGTAAATTAAGCTGGAACATAAAATATATTTTGAATGGGTTTTGATTTCAGGCAGTGAGACAAAAATAGTGGCTATTTCAAATAGGGGTATGATGATTTTCTATAGACACTGTACACTTAGTTGTCAACATCCAATTGGCCAATAATAATATCATACATTTTACTTTCTAAGTTAATTAATTCAATGAGACTTATTTTCACTTTTAGAAAACTTACACACAACATCATCATCATCAACTTTTACATTAAATTCTGAATATGAGTAAAAGGTCAAGTTGGAGCTCAAGATCTCCCATGGACAGTCTGTATTATATAAATAAAACAACTTAGCAAATCATGTGAAATGTACTTCTGTTTTTCCAGAGATTATGTAGAAAATACAACTCACACATCAGGGCCTAATCCATTTTGGTTCATAGAATCTTAAAACAACCAACTGTAATCTGATTGTTTGTACTTCAAGAGGTCAGCTGTACCTGGGCCAAGTTTCTAATTTTGTCCGCTGCGGCTCCACTGTAGTGTGGCAAGGTGCTGGGCACAGCGGGTTAGGAGACTGAAGCTATGTCACTGGCCACCCCATGGAGTCTGGCCTTTCTCTAGGTTTCTTCCTAGGCCCCACCTACTAGGGAGTTTTTCCTAGCCACTGTGCATCATTTGTGTTGCTTGCTCTTCGGGGTCTCGAGCCGGGTGTCTGTCAAAGCACTTTGTGACAACTATGGGCTTTATAAATATATTTGTTTGATTGACTGATTGATTGAAATGAATGAATTTCTCATGCGCAATGCCGATTCTCCGCCTCCCATGTGCATGCGCTTTAACGTTTGCTAGCCAACTCATACTCTTAATCAGAAAGAACAATACCAATTTTGAGAACATAAATTAAAATCGAGGGTACACATACTGTAACTCACAAGACAATTTCATGGCAAAAAAAGCCATCACAAGTCACCATTTGCAGGTTATATCATATAGCTCAATCACTGTACCTGTTGTGATTTATTTGGTCTACATTCTACTTTTTCAAAATAATTTTAACTTTTCCTGGACAATAGTTAATGTCTGACTTCTTTCAATGGTGTAGAAACAGTCTCTGTTGGCATGAACAGCTGCTTCTCTATGTGAAATGGTTAGGTGCTCAAATATTCAAAACCTTCTAGCCATTTTCATGGCGCACCGTTCTGTCAAACACACACAGATCAACATGAGGATTCTCAGAGTCTAAGAATATTTAAAACATCTCTACAAATTATTTGGAAAACAATGAAGATGTAGTTTTACTTTGTTCCAAATACTATATTAGTACATTTTCAAAGGAAATAAAGTAACATACAAAAAAAGAGTCTGTGCTGGTGTATTAAGTTAAAGATTATGAAATGTATTGTTCTTCAAAGTATAGAGAAATAACAACAGTAATAATAATAATGACTAATTAAAAGATAAACATCAAGTGCAAGGATAGTCAGGAGTGATGGCAACAGCTATTCAATGTAAATCAGGAAATTGATTTGCAAATCAGGTGAACAAAAGGCATGAATAGGACACGCACGCACACACGCACACGTTGCATAGTTGATAGTATTACCAATACATTGCTTTGTACAGCAGCACTCCCTGACTACAGGTAACACCGGCCCTGCTCATTAAACACACCGCGGAGCACTGACGGTCGACACATTCAGGAGGCAACACGAGGTTGAATTAAGGGACAATTGCTTCTTTTTTGGCATAAATCTTTCCAGGTGGCACTTTTGACTCATAGAATCCCACACAACAACAAAAGTCTAAAATATGGTAACCTCTTTGTGCTTTAGCTGTACTGTAGTTCTCATGGGATTAGAGATAACTGTATTTGGTTTCTTAGGCTTTGTTATTATCACTTATTTATGAAACATGTTTCCTAATGAGAAAAAGAAAAAAAAACTGCATAGTAACTGTATGGATCTGTTCAGTAAAACAGAAACACAGTATTAACATAGTAACTGTATTGATCTGTTCAGTAACACAATCTAGGATGAGCGCTTATCTTGGGACAGTTGGTCAGACACAATAATACATTTATGTGGTATAGGTCAATGGCATTAGGGGTCGGAGACGTAAAGGTCAAATGTCAGAGTACACAGACGTCTGGGCTGAGGTCACCGCAGGAGTTGTACTTGATTGGCATCCATATTTTGTTTTACTCTCCTCCATTTTCTGGAAGAGCCAGAGGATGTGACAGGGGAGAGGGTGATGCTGCAGCCTCCTGCCCCAGATCAGGCCCCTGTCTGTGGGATGAATTTCTCATCTTTGGCCCCTCTCCGCTGGGCACGTCCACTCTAATGCTGAGAGTGTCCAGTGTGACATCTCTGTAGGCGGCGTGTGGGTTTATGCCCAGGGAGGTGAGGAGTGAGTGCAGGTGCATCACGGTGCTCCGCAGGCTGCTCCTCTCATCCTCAAGCTCACCCACCTGTTGTCTCAGAGAACGCTCTGATTGGACGAGGCCCTCAACACGCCCCTCCAGGCTTAACACGCGGGCCTGAGACACCTAGAGAGACAAAAAAACATGCTGACATAGCCAATGACTGGAGTGTGTGAGTGTGTGCTTTGGTTTAACAGGTGGGATTAGAACCAGAAGTCTTCACAAGGATAGTAAAACCTGACAGAAATTCCCATTTTAAGTTAATTTCGAGGTTAGGGGTTATGTTTAGGGCCAAGGTTTCTATTAGGTTTAGGGTTAAAATGTAGGGTACTTTCAGGTTCAGGCATTATGGGTGAGGTTTAGGGTTAAGTTTAGACATTAGGGGAAGGTTAATTTTAGGCATACATTTTAGGTTATAGGGGTTAAGTTTACATTATGATTAGTAACATGGATTATTTGACTGACTGACTGTATGTGTGTGGGTATCCATGTTTTTTGTACCTGCAGTTCCTCCAGTAAATCAAGGTTCTGCTGTCGGAGGCTTTGATTGGTCCGTTCCAGCTGGGCTGCACGCTGTGATTGGTTAAGGTGTGTGGGCATGTCACACATTTCGTCCTGTAAGACATGGTACTCTACCTCATATGCCTGCAGCTGTTTGGACAGATCCATCTCACACACCTACACACACAAACAAACACACATTGGTTTTTGTATCATCGTGGGAACCTGAGAACTAATCCTCACATAAAAATCCATGTTCCCTATTTTCTAGCCCTAAACCTAACCTTTACCCTTACCTTAACCTCAGTAACCCAACTTAAACCTTATAGTACTCTAACAATGGCCAATAGTATGTTTTCACCTAAACCTAATCCCTGAGTCTCATGTGAACATTTCAATTGTCAGGTTTTTACATGTTTTACCAATCAGGTACTTACAAGTACACATAAACCAGGAAAGTACACATAAACCAGGAAAGTACACATGAACCAGGAAAGTACACACCCACAAGGGATTTGATTGATTACCCTTTTGGTTTCTGGTCAGATGCTCTAAACCAGGGATGGGCAACTATTTTTGCTTGAGGGCCACATTGATCTTTTGAAACCAAATGAAGGGCCACATTGTATTGCCACGCATGAAACATAGGAAATGTTATTTCATTAAATTAACCCTGCCCCCTACACAGTTACGTGCGTATCCTACAGAAAATAAATATTTTGTTTTGTAAATCCATTTCCTTTGACTGTAATATTTTTAGTTTACCAAAATATAGTCAGTGTAAAGCATAGATATCTATATAAAGGCTAGATGACTTATGGCTGAGTCTTGAACGTCATCACCGGCGTCATCATCATCTTGTCACAGGCAAGCTTGGTGGGCTCTGTGGTACCTAATGTAAGGTGAGTGATCGCAAATACTCTTATCTCGCTGAAATCTTGACGGATTGACAAACGGTTTAGTTTCTTACTAATGTTATTAATGTGGCTATTATTCTGGATGCTTTATATATATTATGCAATTTTTTCAAAAAGTATGCAGTGTCATAACTACATCTCTGACATTTTTAACAAACCAAACCGTTTGAAAAT
>JACXGM010030620.1:0-13232 GCA_016801145.1 Umbra pygmaea
TAATAGCTAATAGTGATATCAAATCACTAACTTGTTGCGTGTCTGGTTCACATCATCCTGGCAGCGCGCCAGCTCCTGCTCCAGCTTCAGTTGATCCCGGGCCAGGCCGTCAATCTGATGCTGAAGCCCAATAGACTGCTGTTGGACCAGCTCGTCCACATTACCCTGGTAGTCCTCATGTTGTTTCAGGATTTTTAGACGTGTTTCAAGACACTTGTTCTCCTCTTCAAGCTGCTGTACCTAGAGGGTGGAGCGAGGAGGATGACACCTGTTATAGTTTGTTAACGGCATTGTAACATGTCTGTTGTTATACAGAATGTGTGTGCTTGTAAGCTCATTCGTATAAGGGTGGTTGACGTGACATGGCCTTTTTCTGGTTCCGAGCATCAAACACAAATCAATAAAATTACATTTGTCAAAAAAACTTTTTATGTTGCTCAGAATATGCTGCTTTATGTAAACATACTGAACATTAATGCAATTCAACAGTCCCAAGCACATTTCACAGAGTTTAGAATTAAATAAAACTAACATATAAATTGCAAATATCCTAAATCAAGTACAGGATGATAACACAGATGTATATTTGTGAGTCTACTCTACAAAGTCCAGGCATAATATTTTTAGTCATCTCTGATCAAAAAGGATTTTTCCCAGAGATTGATATCATATGGTGTGACACTACAGTATATTGTGATATTTAAATGGGCAATTGTTTGGAGTCCCTTGGGGAAGAGGGGTCCTTGTTCAACCAGGAAGTACAGACAACATCTGAGAAGTACATGGAATGGTTAGGTGGTAAGTCATCAATAAATCAAATCACTTTAACACTCCCTATTCAGTACCCTTTACCGATGTCTCTTGGTGTTTACATAAAAATGCCATAGATAAAATACTCTTTTGTCAGTATTACATAAAGAATCTATGTTACCATGTTTCAGTGGGAATGCTGTTAGCATACTAGCATATAACTGCAAGGCCCAAAGTTGTGCTAAGTGCATGAAACCTCATATTGTGTGACAGGTTTGGTATGTCACACAA
Organism: Umbra pygmaea; assembly: GCA_016801145.1. NCBI lineage: Eukaryota > Metazoa > Chordata > Actinopteri > Esociformes > Umbridae > Umbra > Umbra pygmaea. Next base: position 1,042 of record JACXGM010030620.1, read on the forward strand.
TATGAACGGTTTGTCACATCATATGATATGACCTGATATGACCTGTAGTTTCCTACACATTATTCATTTGAGCTAATTATTGTATTTTTTTACTAAAGTATTTTTTGTCCTTTTTAACACTTTTTTGTCTATCATCACATGAAAAAAGATGTATTGCTAACCCTAACCTTAACAATCCATACTTAACTAATCCATTTGTCATACTAACTCACTAATGTGCTTCCTTTTTGTTTTGTCAGCTTGTAATAAATAGAAAAAAATGAAAATTACAGAAAGAACAGGGAAATACAGGGAGAGACTAAACACAGATCCTGCAAGGAGAAAGGTCCTGAGAAAACAAAGGACAAAGTCAATAGAAATGTTAGGATTATTAGTGGTATTGGTAACAAGTAGGCAGAAGTAGTAAAGCCCAATACAGGCTAGGCTACAAAAGATAAGAATTTCTGAGATTATAATAAATTATAATTAATGTACTTATTGTGTATTAAGTAAAAATATTTAGAAACACTATTTCTCTGTTGTGTTATTTTTGTACTTTTTTTTAAAAATCTATTAGGAGAATCATTTCATCAACATTCACAAGCACTTTGTTAAATTTATAACAGGGTTTGTCAAAATGAATCTAAAATATATTCACAGAATAGGACACATGCCTTACTTTGCATGATGATTAAGAAAGATAATACAAATGTAATAAATGTGCACAAGGAAATGCTATATCTCAAGTTAGTAATGATAAATAATTATTATAAAGTGAGTTATTTAAAAAAGTACACCCCATTTTAATTTTATACACAAGGGAAGAGTGGGCAGCCATTTACAGCGCCCGGGGACCAACTCCAGATCTAAGCCAGTGCTTTCATCTGGGGCTTAGACTGGAGAACCCAACCTGCATGTTTTTGACGGGTGGGGGAAACCGGAGCACCCAGAGGAAACCCACGCAGACATGTCTGCGTGGGTTTCCTCTGGGTTTCCTCTCCACACAAAAAGGCCAAGGTGGACGAGTGTTTGAACCCAAAACCTTCTTCTTGTGAGGCCACAGTGCTATCCACTAGGCCACCATGCCTGCCTAAAAGCTCATATGTCAACCATCCTTACACTTTGTATAGCCTTACACTTTGTCCTGTTAACTAATTAAAGGCTACGCATTCACAAATTCTAGCAGTGAGATGATTACATTTACACAAGTCTGATTTGTTAAGTGTGTCAATTCTGAAGGCAGAGGCGTTGGACTGGGGGTAAAACCAATACCTATTACCAGGGCCCAAGGGAAGAGAGGGCCCTTGAAAAGTCTGGAGAATATTTTATATACATAACACGGGGACCCATCAGCCCTGTCTATGCGTAGGGCCCAGGATCTTGTGCTACGCCCCAGTCTGAAAGTGATGTAAAAAACTCCTGACCCTGTTACTTTGAAATTGTCTTCAATAATCGTCCACAAGATGGCACCTAAGCAACTTTAAAGATTCAGTCTTATTCACAGAATGGCCATTAAAGCTGCACTATATCATTTTCCATTCATTTGTCCTACTGGCAGAATTTTTCACTAGATTTGTTATGTTATTTTTTAATATATATGTTTTTAATTAACATATGAATAATACAGGGGCAATATAACCTATTCCGGAAATACACATTAGTATTTTTTCCATGATATGCATTAGTTTGTAGTTAGATGGCTATTGTGAAATGTAGATTTTGCTATTTTAGTATTTCACATCGGGAAAATTGACATCTTCGTCCTTCTTAGGGGGATTTGTGTGTGAGAAATTAGAAATCCTCCGTGAGATCTTGGTCAATTTTGTGAGACTCAAGGGAAATGCGTGAGAATGGGCAGCCCATGACTGCCATAGCTATATGTTTTAATTACAATCAGAATTCCGATAATTTCATCATCAATTAATGGCTATTAATAATACAAAGAGTTTTAACGATTCCCAAGAATACAATTTTACAATTAACATTATTATTAGGCCTAATATAATATTAAAATAACATACCTCCTTAATGCGCTTAACAAAGCTGTCGTTGAGTCCAACAATCTGGTCCTTGGTCTTGGCCAACTGGCTACTGTATTCGCCTGGTTGGGACATAATGTCAGTTTGTTCGTGTCAGTGTGATTGAAAGAGAAACCGAGAGTTCGACTCTTTTGCAGGAGTGTTTGAAAGCACATTCTTCTCAAGACATCAGCTGCTTTTAAGATAGCCCAAGGACCACCTCTCAAAACTAGTATTTCATACTGTCCAATCAATGGGATCACATTGTTAAAATTCAAGAAGGAGAACTTGAATTTTGACCATAAACCTGTTTTACTGGAGGTGTTCTGGACAGTAATCCGCCAATCATATCAGTGGGGCAGTTTTCAGGTGTTGAGCTTCGTTATAAAAAACGGTCTCTTCACATCTCCATCACAACCCGAAGGCTACAAGTGACTTAAACGCTAAAGTCTCACTATTTTCCTCCTCAACCGACTTGTTCAATAAATCAACGCCATGTCTAGGAACAGCGCCGTCAGCATGTTTGGTGGGGCGGGGGGAAGAGGTTCCCGGGTGTCGGTGGCAAGTTTGGAGGGGCTGCGGAATGTGATGCGTTCGGACCCAGAGGATGCGAGGCTGTCCTCTCTCTCTCTTGCGTCCGCACCCAATGACAAGAAGACAACGAATGATCTTAAAGACCGGCTGTCCGGCTATCTGAACAGGGTTGAGAAGCTGAAGAAAGACAAGAAAGACCTGGAGGACCAGATTAAGGACATCTTGGACAAGAGGGGAGACCCCAATGCTCGCAACTGGGATGAAGTCGAGAAACCGTTGACTGACCTCAGGAAAAAGGTGTTGATTGTTTCCGTTTTAATAATCAAATGATATTAATTATACTGATTAGGCTATGCATTTTGTTTTATTGTAGGCTACATCTTTAATATTAATTTCTCTCATGTGAATATGTGAATAATTGTTCATGCCTACTGAATTCTCAACTCAACCGCTTCACGTATTTTTCAGCTTCTTGACAGGACATTGAATAATGCCCATTTGTTGTTGCAAATTGAAAACTCCAAACTGACCAATGAGGACTTAAAAAACAAGTGAGATACTGCATCCTTTCAATGCATTAGCCTATAGAAAACAAAAAAGAAAATAAAAACGGCAAAAGTTATTGTAATATTACAGATTTTGATAATTGTTATACTTGTGTAATTACTAACATGGTTTAGCATAGTCTTCATATAGCCCTAATTACTTTTAAACTCTGGTTTAGTGGCGATTATGGGCGGGAAGTTATCAAAAATGAAGTTGCAATGACAAGTCTAATCATTGGCTTTTAATATTGTAAAGGTCTGAGTCTGTGAAACTTGTTTGCCGTCTTCTCTGTAGGCTTGAAAGTGAAAAGCAAGGGAAGAAGACTGTGGAGCAAGACCTGAAAGATCTTAAAAAAATGACTGACAGCAACGACCTGAACCGCAAACAGCTGAAGAGTGAGATCGAATCAGTGAAGAAAGAGCTGGACTCCCTCAAAAACGGGCATAAGGATGTAAGGAGTACATACATACATACATACATACATACATACATACATACATACATACATACATACATACATACATACATACATACATACATACATACATACATACATACATACATACATACATACATACACACACACATACATACATATACACACACTGCCTTTGAAACAGATTTTAATTTTACTTTATAATATGTAATAATAGCTGGGAATGGAATAGATTCAACTTTAAGATTAATATCAACAATCAATAACATTTTGCATGCAGGAGGTGTATGAGTTGTGTAAGAAGATAAAAGACTCCAAAGTCAGTGTGACGTTTGCCTCCAAGGAGAGTAAACTGAGTGACACTCTAAACGAGATGCGTGCCCAGTATAAGAAACTGGCAGAAAAGAGCCTCAAGGATACAGATGACTGGTATAAGAGTAAGGTGTGTCACTTTACTATGCTACTGTTAAGGTATCATCATCCATACATTTCCTTAAGTTTTTAGATGAATTACTTGTTTATTATTTGATTTTTGCTTTCTAACTTTCTCTTTTTACAGATTGAACCCATCAAGGACAAGGTTGTTCAGAACACAGAGACTGTGCAGTCAGGAAAGAATGAGCTCAAAGAAAAGCGCAAACAGAAACAGAACCTGGAAATAGAAATTCAGGGTGTACTGAACAAGGTAAACCAACCATACCTATCTGCACATTACACTCAAAGAAAAAATAATCACTACAGGTAATACCAATATGCAGTTATTACACAAACATACACATGCAGACAAGCACACAAACATGACTGCACACAAGCACATACTCTAGCCACACAAACAAAAACCTACATGTACTAGCGTGCACTCTGTCATCACAGTATAGACAACAAACAATGCATTGAGCCTCAGACTAAATACCTTTCATAATTCCACTGTAAAAGAAAACATTTCCTTTTTGGCAGTACTGTAGCACTACAAAGATTGGAGGCATCAACATTTTGGTTGAAAGATAATTTCCAAGACAAACTTTGAGAGATAATGTGTTAGCAAATGGATGCATTACTTCATTCTCTCCCCCTATATTTGTTTTATATTCTGTTGTCCTGTTTTTCAGGTAGGTGGTTAAAGCAGGAATGGGTTTTAATGATGGTTAACTCAAACATTACAGACAGGTAGAACAGAAACCCAACAGTATGAACACACAATAATGAGCAGCAAAACAAATGGTGCACAAGGGCGCATGTACTAGGTCAATAAAAGAGTGATGTAAATTAACACAGCTATATCTTAGGCAAAGTACATTAGTAGCGTGCTCTGGCATGTACAGACAAACAACATATAACAACATAAAACAACAATAACCAACAAAAGTGCAGATTTACAGAGGGTAATAGTGCAGTGGGTAATTAGGTGATAATGTCCAGCTGTGTGTAATGATACAGAGAAGGCAGTCTGGGATTATATAATGAATAAAACAGACAACCTATGATAATGTGGGAATGAATGAAATGTTCAGGTTAAACTGAATACATACATGGAGTTGGTAGGGAATGAAGCCACCGATGGGAGACTGTGAGATCTGTATATACTTATTATTAAGCATAGAGTAGCCAATGAAATCACAACATAAATTAACCATTCAGAATGTGTGATGTACTAGAATGACTCAGAATGTTGTTGTTGTGGCAGAAATTAGCCAGATTTGTAAAGATATAGAAACATTCTGGATTTGGACCAGTCCAAACTTATTGGTTCAAATGTACTAAGCTGCAGCTGGCAGACCCACAAAGTGAAATATCAGATAGTGGATTCTCCAAGAGAAAAAGCAGCAGTGCAATTCATGGAGGAGAGGAAGGGGGTGCAGTGATGAACAGTCAGGAATGGGGTAAAAGAGGGTGGGCATCATGATCAACTGACCCAAGCCTGGTCCCCTGAGCAAGACTAGGGTCATTAGCACAGCAGCTGTTAACACAAAGGCTTCTTCTGTAACAATGCATTACGAGGGGCAACAACTGGTTTAAAACATTCAGTATTGCAGGAATCAAGTGGTTCAATAGTAGTTATATATGACAAATACATTAAAACAAAAATGCTACTCAAAATTGTCAAGTAAAGTTGATAATTCAAAGCTATCCATCAGTCGTGGGCGGTGGAGTGACGATTGAGTATGCACTGGCATTCTGCCAGCAACACTAAAAATGACTTCACAGCTCCGGTATAAGGAGAAATCCTTAAAATAAAAGCCCATCACACGCGATTATCTCATGAACCCTACATGGTACCGTTAGAAAGAGGAGATCCGGCTGCAAATAATAAGTGGTAGATTGTCTATGTGGGTTCATTAGAGCCGGAGATATCGCACCTCAAAATGTCGCACCTTATACCGGCCCTGTGAAGGTATTTATAGTGTTGCTGGCAGAATGTCAGTGCATACCCACACATCACTGCATGACCCGCTGCTGTTATCCACTACAATTCACATAAACAACAGATTTGACCTTTAAGATGGACTTATAGAATGCTTCTGATGACAATGCACATTTTTGCCAACCTAGTTATTACATTGAACTCTGATAACAAGGCATACACAAGTTACCTGAACTGTCATCAACATGGTCGACACGAGGAACCCAGGAGCTGAACTTCATTTAAACATGAAAAATACACAAAACAGTACATCATTTCCCAACTCCGGCCTGAGGTTTATTCAATTCTGATTACATTTCTTCTAATGGAACATTTTATATTGACATTTCAAATTAGTTTTAGTTTAAATCTATTTTATTGTTCCCTTTTTCTAAAATCAGTTCTTTGGTCCCTTTTTTGGTTATTGGTCCCTGCCCCTGTCTGTCACAGATCCGCTCTTTGGAGGAAATCCTGAAGGGCTCAAATGGGCGTTCCAACCATGAGATGATCCGCCTCAACAAGGTCATTCGTCACTTGGAGGCAGAGCTGGAGCAGTTGAGGACACAGTTGGAGAAGCAGAAGGAGGAATGCGAGGATCTACGTGACATCAAGATGAAGCAGCTGGAAAAAGAGATTGAGATCTACCGGCATTTGATTCAAACCTTTGCCCTTGATGATAACAGTGAGAACAGTGCAGGTGAGAACAGTGCAGAAACACATGGAAACGTTGTCTGACTCTATTCAAGAAAATGTGGTTTGTCAAAGCTAGTATTCCCAATTAGAGATTATCATGGGGTCATTTTACCTAGGGTTAAACAACATTTAGATGACAGGGTCAGTACCGCCCACCCATTTATATAAAATGAGGCAGGGCAGCTGACAGGGGGGGACAACCGGGAATGTTGTCCCGGGCCCAGTCCTGAGGGGGGGCCCAAATTTTGTTTTTGCACAGTAAATCTTTTTAGCGGGGGGCCCTAAATGTGGAGTTTGTCCCGGGCCCACAGATTCCTGTCAGCAGCCCTGAAATGAGGTATTATGATTACCGTGTCCATAATGGTGTTGTACTTTATGTTATTTTCTACAACAGCCCAGATTTATCTTTAGCTCAAGCTCTGAACTATGGTCAATTCTGGACAACTGCCCTGACTGAATAATCTAAACAGATGTATGGGGAAAATACACCTAGCAACACTGTCTATCTAGCATATCTTTGTCACATAATCAACCACAGTTTACCAACCTTCACACTACTCAGAATGTCTACTGTTCCTCTCTGCTACCTACCAAAGTCACTGCATGAAGTCAAGAACCATGTTGTTAAATTGTTCTCAATGGATTTGATGGGATTATGATTGAGGCCGGTTCCAATGGTGTCACAGGGAGCCTGAAACATAGGCTTCAGACGTCTCAAAATCAATTAATAAGGCTTATTTTAGACCATCACAGTGAACCTGAAACATAGGTCAAAGTCAAAGTCATTTATTTATCATATGCATCGAATAACATCACATCATCCTATGCAGAGAAATTCTTTTTGACATGGCTCGACACATCTATGCAGTGGGCTTAAAAGATTACAACAATATAAAGATTTTTTTAAAACAATAATAATAATAATAATACACTATGTACTGAACAGTGATCCGGAATATGTACAACAGCAGAAGTAATAAATGTTATAAATATGGCATGGAAAATTACTTTATAGAGGTGCATTTGAATACTGCTACATCAGATGAAGAGTGCATTAAGTGACCAGAGAATATTAGTGCTCAACAGATGATTGTGATCAGTGACAGTGTTCCATTTTGAGCAGCCGAATGGCCTGGGGGAAGAAACTGTTTTTGAGTCTGGTAGTCTGTGCATTGATGCTCCGGTAATGTCTACCAGACGGCAGCAGCGAGAAAAGGTCACGGCCTGGATGGCTGTGGTCTTTTAAAATGTTCTGTGTTTTCAAGGCAGTGCTTGTAGTAGATGCCTTGCACGGAGGGGAGACAGAAGCCTATGATTCGCTCCACTGACTTTACTACCCTCTGAAAGGGCTTACGATCAGCAGCGGAGCATGTAATGATGCTCATTGATGCTCTCAATGGTGCACCTGTAAAAGTTTAAGATCCTGGCAGACATGCCAAACTTCTTGAGTCTCCTCAGGAAGTATAGGCGCTTTTGGGCAGTTGTTGTTGCCGCGATTGTCTGTCTGGACCATGTGAGGTCGTCACTGCTGAACACACCGAGGAACATGAACTCTGAAACTCTCTCGACTTCAGCTCCATCGATGTGTATGGGGGCAAGACTCTCTCTCTGCCGCTTCCTGAAGTCTACTATCATCTCCTTAGTCTTGCTGACGTTGAGAGAGAGGTTGTTGCTCTGGGACCAGGTAGCCAAGGATTCAGACATCTCAAAATAAATTAATAAGGGTTATTTTAGACCATCAAGGTGAACCTGAAACATAGGCTTCAGACATCTCAAAATAAATTAATAAGGATTATTTTAACCATCAAAGTGAACCTGAAACATAGGCTTCTGACATCTCAAAATAAATGAATAAGGGTTATTTTAGACCATCAAAGTGAACCTGAAACATAGGCTTCAGACATCTCAAAATAAATGAATAAGGGTTATTTTAGACCATCACAGTGAACCTGAAACATAGGCTTCAGACATCTCTAGATAAATTAATAAGGGTTATTTTAGTCCTCCCCATAAGAACTCATTTGGAATCTTCCCACTTTGAAAGGGTGAGATGGTTAAAAGTGGAGGACCGAGTGTCTCAGATGCAACTGGGTATGGTACATTAAATTGTTTATGGAGATGTTCCTAAATATTTTAATAACTATTTTAATAAAGTAAATGAAGTTCATAGGTACTCCATAGGTAGCGCAACAGATTTTGTACCCCCTAGATCTAAGACTAATCTGGGCAAACAGTCTTTTCTTTATGCTGGAACTACGATTTGGAATCGGTTACCTGGTAGACTCAAGACATTAAGAAGCATAGGCAGCTTTAAACAGGGGTTGAAAGTATGGCTTAAGTGCCAATCATGGTCATTATCTATTTTAATATAACATGGATGAATTTATTTAATTTATGATGAATGATTGATGTGTGATCTGCTGCCACTTGTCCTTCCCCCTCCACCTAATAGGGACCACAATGGAAATAAGTCTTCAGGCTTTATTGTGTCATCCCTGACTATTTATGTATCTGTTTCATATTTTATATTTAAGTGGACAAATAAAATCAATCAATCAATCATAGACATTGATTTACTCTGATTCCACAGTTATGTGCTGTTTTATTATAATATATGTCCAACAATTCACATGTAAATTCTACTCATCAGAGTCACCCCAGCCAGCTAAGAGGGCCGAGAAGAATAATCTTGATGGAATGGAAGAACACAAACAATAGAGAACCACTACATGTTACGTCTACCTTCTCTCATGTACTGTTTTCCTGCTTTGTAATCAACTGTGTTGTATTGGCCAACTGTGTGGCATTAATGATGTTATTCTAATGAAATCTTTCTCAGAGATATTAATCTATAAAATAAATAATTTATCTTCCAAAACCTGGGTCGTAACTTTGTGTAGTCAATGTCATTCATTATCTTTTTCAAATAGATTAGTGATTTGCAATATGCCCAGTGAGAACATGACAGTATTATGCAAGATGGAAAGTAATGGATTGACATTAACAATAGATTTATATTTTGCATTTGAAATGCTGATTTGCTGGGCATACTGGGGCAATATAAATGCACATCTCTCAGTCAATAATAAAGAGCTACCTGAGGTCTTTCATGTCACAGGAACGTTTGAGTTGTCTGGCCATCAAGGGCATAAATCAATACGTGGGTAACATTTGTCCTATGATGACATCATTGATGATTTTGCAACAAGAAAGTGAATAAGAGGGATATTTTAATGGTAAGATTTGAGTTTAAACATTAAAATGTTTACAGGGTGACATTTAAGATTGAATGGGAGAAGCGCATTTGTGTAAATACAATGTCAATTTATTCTTGTCCAGAGAGACTGAAGCCCATGTTGATTAAATGCCCAGGCTGTAGAGGGAACCAATCTATCCTATTCATTAAATATTGTTTGTTTATACCTCATTCTGTTCTGTATAGGTCTACTTATTCTTAGACCAACAGATGGCAAACTGTTTTAAAGGAGGGAGGATATTAGTGGGAGCACTGGGGTGTCTGGTGTGACTGTGTGATAATGGAAAATGGTTTACATGGCTCACAAGACAGATAGGAGGGCCCCTTAGCAACATTTAGCTTAAAGCCCCTGAGAGGTTTATTATTTTTTTATTTCACCTTTGTATAACCAGTGTTAATCGATTGAGAACAGGTTCTCATTTGCAATCGCAACCTGGCCAAAACAAGGCGCAAGGTATGAGAGGCCGTATGAGAGGCAAGTATAATTCATACTTGGTCTCATACAGGCACGTGCACAGGTAGGGCTCAACCTGTGCAGAGCACATGCCCTTTTTGTCCGAAGTGCCCTTTTATGGGTGGTGTTTTTTTTAATTCTTCAATAAATCAATGCTATTGGTCACCATTTACATCTTTCTGTCTGTTTTACAAATCAGAAGCCAATTGAATTTCTTAAAAAGAGCTGGTTTTAAATCTTGTTCGCTCCTAAAACTGTCAGTAAACCTGATAACTCCGCCCCATCTATCTTGACTGAATGCACTACCGTTCCGCAGCAGCCGCACATCAGCAGGCAATTGATCAAAGTTTTGCAAAGGTAAACAAAGATCTTGATGTTTGAATAAGTACTAAACACTATGTCTATAAAGGCAATATTTTACTTATTTAATGTCTGACTGAGACATGTGGGACGAGAGACGTCTAGCATTTGCCATCTAGTTATTGCCAATATACAGCCTACACTTAAATAGCCTGTGCATACACATTTAGTCTTTTGTATATTGCAATTTTGGCCTAATGTGTTTAACAACAGGAAAAGTTGAGCACCCATATAGCTACAACAAACTAGTTTGTAACCTGTTGATGAAAATGTAATGTGATGCTGCCGGTGCCGTTTTAAATACACATTTGCACACATTTGCTGGTCTAAAACCCGTAACTGCATTTGAGTTTGACCTTTGTAAAAAAAGTAATACAACAACAACATATAATTTGTTTTTACCATCGGGAAATCATAAGCGCAGGTGTGCCCCCATGCTGTTTCGTAAAGGAAGTTACACAAAGCGGTAACATATTTCTTTTTTTGATTTGTGATGGCTGATACGCTTAATTTATTAACATTTAATCATGTTATGGTAATATTATTAAATAATGGTTAATTCAAGGCTGTTAATATGCACATATTAACTATCTAGTCTAGCTAATTTTTCTATTAACAGTATAATATTCTGTACTCTCGGCTCGTTTTCACATGTATAAATGTTGTACAGTAATGTTGTAGTTGTAAAAACACATTACAGAATCAGATCACTATGAAATCAAATATTTTGTCATGAAGAATGTAATTCTTTTTTTGATCCAACAGCAAAAACAATATTATGGTGAAATATTTTTACAATTTAAAATAACTATTTTCTATTTGAATATATTTTAAAATGTAATTTATTTCTGTGAGCAAAGCTGAATTTTCTGCATTATTGCTCCAGTTAAGTATTCTTCCGTGTCACGTGATCATTCAGATATCATTTTAATATGCTTTTCACTGCAGCTGTACTTTTCACACTATTATATATATTTTTTTCATTGCTGGCTTATTTTAGGGAAAGTGTAGTGAATAAGAGACCAGTGGATCACAGTCATAAATGTCTTCAAGCACATGGCACACAGAAGTTTGGTGTTATAATTAGGTTGAAAGATGCCCTGAAACCCTGTATATCTACATTATCTATAATATTATTATTATGGCTGTTATTATTTGTGAGTGTATATATATATAAGGAGGGGGGGTGCCCTTTTTCCAGTTTCGACACGTGCCCCTCAAAAGGTCTGTGCACGGCCCCGGTCTCATATACAACACCATAACCTCACATATATGGCGTTATATATGTGCCTCATTCCTGAGCGCGTAGTTGTAAGTTTTGAGCGCGTAATTGTAAGTTTTCAGCACAGAGAACTATATTTTGCAAGCACATTACATTATATGCTCACGCAGTTTACTCAGGTGCTCTCTCACAAACTCGTTCTCTGCGCGCAGGCAGACGATGTTGCGCTCAGGTCGAGTCTCCCGCTCTCTCAACCTCTTCACTCTGTGCGCGCTCAACTCTTGACACACAC
>JACXGM010030621.1:0-13204 GCA_016801145.1 Umbra pygmaea
TGCCCTCGACAACCCTCCGGATCCTGATATTGTACCTCTGCCTGAGTCCATCTGTGTATGACCTTCGCTGCCTGACTACGCCTTGTCCTGCACTTTGTACATTTACCTGTATGCTTTGGATCCGGTCCTGTACATTACTGATTACTGTCTTCTATTAAAATATATTGATATATTACCCCACCGAGTAGTATCGTTACAAATAGCAATTTAGTCATACTTATTTTGACTTTTTATCAATGAACATGAAAGACTGGACAAAAACAGTAATTTAGTTTGACGATACATTTTTATTCTGTATACGTTTTAATTGTGTATAAGATTAGAGATTAATGGTAGCTAAAATATACCTTATTTCATAGAAATTCTGTCATTTTAGTCAGAAATTTTAGTATTTCATTTTTTAATGAAATAAAAATATTTAGGCCATCTTTAACTTTCATTACGGTACATGCACAACTGGATTGTCTTGTCCAACCACAGAAAACCTGTTGTCCAGAGATATTTTTGACTGTTAAAAACTATGACAACTACAATTACTCAAATACTGCTTAAATTAGCACTGGTATACTGCCAATGCATTGTTCTATACCTGTGGTAGTACATTGTTGTTAATAGCATTGGTCACATGCAGCTACATAGAATTTACAAATAATAAGTGTCAAGCAATTGTTACCACATTCTACATTTATAGGCTGCACTTTCCAACATATTTCTGATGAATAGATTTTGTGAAACATGCTTAAAATATTACTGTAGATATACTATACCCAAAGATATGTGTCCACTTGTCCAGCACACCCATATGAGCTTGTTGGACATTCCAGTGCAAAACCACAGGCCCCCCTTTGCGGCTTATAACAGTCACCACTCTCCTGGGAAGGCTTTCCACAATATTTCAGAGTGTGTCTGAGGGAATTTATGCCCATTCAGTCAAAAGATAATTTGTGAGGCCTGACACTAATGTTGAACAAGAATGTCTGGGTCCCAAACATTTTCAATGGCATTGAGGTCAGCGCTCTGTGCAGGCCACTTGAGTTCTTCCAATCCAAACTCATTGAACAATGTCTTTATGGACCTCGCTTTGTGCGCAGGGCCACAGTCATGCTGGAACAGGAAATAGTGTTCCACAAACTGTTGCCATGAAGTTGGAAGCAACCAATCAACCAACATGTCTTTGGATAGTTCTCCAGGATTACATTTTCAGGGAAATATTTTGAAAACATGACATGTTATATGCCAACATACTGCATTTCCAAGTTATTTTTCTGCTGCACATTTTACTATTAGGCTATATTAGCCTCTTATTATGTTGCACCTTCACGTTTCGTTGCAGCTGGTTCATGCAATCATGAAACTTTCCATAGCGACTGATATTATATTCAAACATTCACTGTCAAGGTTAAGGTTAGGCATGACGTTACAAACAGTTAAGGTTAGGCATGAAGTTAATGAGGTTAATGTTAGGATTAAGATTATAGTTAACATTTCTAAAATATTCCAGATTGCGCTGGAATGGATAGAAAAAACAACGTTTCCATCTGGATGTGGACTCACGAACACAGCGATGGGAGTTGGTTACTTATACGCCCATCCACCACCACCAACCCCGCCCCAGCAAACATTTACGCAATTTAACACTGACGACAGTCATGACCAGCCACAGGGCTTTATATGTTCATATTTCCATATTTCACATAATTGCCCTTCTTATATGTTCATATTTCACATAATTGCCCTTCTCATATGTTCATATTTCACATAATTGGGTTTTACAATTTTGTTTTCTGAAACCGTGATTCATGAGTAATTTAAAAAATCAACGTAGAATTTGGGCTGACAGGACAAATGAATGGAACATTACATAGTGCAGCTTCAAATGTGAAAGAACCATTCAACAAAATGTTCTATTGGCCATTTAGAGAGCTTAGTTTGGCATTTTGCCAATGAAGACTACTATCTACTCCCTAGAGTCAGAGGAAGATGCGGATACTATTGTGCTGCATTCAGTTTGAAGGAAGTTGCAATTAGTTTTAGAGAAATTGTTCAAAGGGGCCAATGGTCACATGAACACCACATTAAAATTTCCAATCTCATGTAAAACATTTAAAAACAATGATGTCACCTTGTCTCAAGCATATCACCACCAGTCACAATCAAAAATAGGGTCAGGTGTGCAACAGTTTGCTTTGGAGACAGCTGTCTCTCATTCAACTGGCTAGAATTACTGTAGTTGTCACTCTTGTTGTGTCTTCAAAACCAACGATTTGTTTGCAAGGTGGGAAATCTCAGCTGGAAATTTAAGATTTCAAATGGGTAATTATGTGACTGGTGCCCAACTTTAACCAGTATTAGAACAATGACAGACTATAGAAATGACTACAGTAGACTTCTAGTCATTGGCTATCCAATTCATATTGGGTCATGAAACTACCTCTAACACTCTTTAAACAGAGAACGTTCAGACATGTTAATGCTTTACCACTGAATTGTTTTAATCTACTGTACTAACCTTGGAAGCACGATAACCAGCATTGAAATGTTTATAGGAATGTGATGCTGTTTGACTTTCCAAATCATAGCTGGGGCATAGTGTTTGAGCTGCAATTCCAGAATGTAACATATACTTTCATTTTGCTCATTCATTAAGTGTCTCAGTGATTATCTGCCATATTCCAATTTCCAAGTGGGTCAACCCTATTGGTGCAATAAATAGCATTGTTAATACTACTTTCCTGTATATATTTGATATACTTTTCTAATACAAGCAAACAAATGTTATTACAGAATGCCTTATTTAGGTAGTAAAGTCTTGTATAGCTTGGATAGAAGGATAGTGAAGACATCTTCAAGACACTATGCAAGGGTCATTTGATAATACAATGTAACAAACCTTATGGGGGTGTTTTCCATACCAATATGTAATAGGCTGATCCTAACACTGTTGAGGTGAGATCACACTCTGGTCTTGTCATTTCTTTCCGAAACCTGATCAGACAACCCGGATTTCAACCTCTGTTGTCAAACTGTGGTGCTAATGGGATTTAATTTCTTCAGTATGCAGCAAGGGAAGAGGTGAGAATGGAGACTAATTGGGTTGTAGGCAGAAGAAGACTTGTCTGTTTACTGCCAATTGACACCTTGTTCTTTAAGCTCTGTGACCATGTGAGCCTGACCTGCAGAGATGTGGCTCTCAAGCAGGGACGCTGACAGGGAGGGACAACTGGGATTGTTGTCCCTGACCCAGTCCTGAGTCACGCCCAAATTTTGTTTTTGCACAGTCATATTTTTTTTCCGCGGGGCCCTATCTGTGGGATGTGTCCCGGGCCCAGGGATTCCTGTCGGCATCCCTGCCCTCAAGCATGCTACAGAGATAGGCAGTGTGTTTCAAAATACATGGGAAATGTAAAAAATGCTGCGTGCTGCCACATCTGAAATCAGCCGATAATCCTACACTGCTGACCGCCCAACCCATTCACTATGGCAAAATGTGGGTAACCATATGTATTTGAAATGTTGCCGCATTACGTAAACAGACTTACAACGAATTTGGCCATTCAAATGTGAGCTTTTGTACGTATTGAATCAATATTTTACCATAACATTTCCAAGAATAGACCAATCGGTTAAAGTTGAAAGTACTTGGGAAACATTTAGTTCAGGGATAACATGCTACGTTGGTGAGGTTAGGGTTAGGTAAGTTTAAGGTAAACTGAGTTTTTTTATGTTTCATAACCGTACGAGGCTTTACGTTTCCCTAACTCCGGAAACGTACACATTTACTAATTTCTTGTTTTGTATGTATAGCCGTGAGAACAGCCATCCCATACTAGTTTTTTTAGCAAATTTAAACAGAAACATTCCAACATCAGTCACATTGTTGCAAGATTGTTGCAAGGTTCTAAATTTCTTTTTGGCTTTGTAGAAATAAAAATCTGACAGGAGCTCTATTTGGGCTTTTCAATACAAGAGTAGGACTTTCTTTACAGATTGTTGTGAGTCCTATGTGGGCTTTTCAAAACAAGAGTAGTACTTTCTTTACATATTGTTGTGAGTCCTATTTGGGCTTTTCAAAACAAGAGTAGTACTTTCTTTACAGATTGTTGTGAGTCCTATTTGGGCTTTTCAAAACAAGAGTAGTACTTTCTTTACAGATTGTTGTGAGTCCTATTTGGGCTTTTCAAAACAAGAGTAGTACTTTCTTTACAGATTGTTGTGAGTCCTATTTGGGCTTTTCAAAACAAGAGTTGTACTTTCTTTACAGATTGTTGTGAAGCAGCTACACACAAAAAAATGAGATGTTGGACTAACGTAACTGTGTTATGTCAACAGAATGCACATAACTGGGTTATGTTACATTTAAGTAATATTATTCATTACGGTGTTACCGAAATTATAATGTTACGTAAATGCAACATAACCTAGTTATGGTTATGTGCATTCTGTTGACATAACACTGTTATGTTAGTCCAACATATCATTTTTTTAGTGTAGTTAGCTACTCTTTTTGAGACTGCAAAACAGTGGCTGTTTCCGATGATGAATTTGATACATGTTGTAATACAGTGGAAATGTCCAATGGGCGTGATTATTCTTTATAGGTAACTAGAGCAAAAGTAAAATATTACTTTAAGCAATAAGTCATGGGGGTGTTTAGTCAATTTAACATGGCTAATATCTGTTGTTATGCATGACACATCAACTACTCTAGGCATCAAGTTTATTAATAACATAAAACAATATGGACAGAAAAATGTGAAAGACTTTATGAAAAAGTATGAACTATAAAAATATACTCAACTCATTTAGCCCAACTGCACCACTCAAAATAGTTTGTAAGTAGGATTATGTAGAAGCAGGCTTGAAATCATGGACACCAATAAAAAAACAGGCAAAATGACAAGTAAAAACCATAACATGTCAAAAGATTTGATAGGTATGCCGTATGAAATTCAAATCAGTTGGAACAGATCATTAATTTTCTGTAAAAATACCAAGGGATCAAATTTATGATCTGATACACAATATATCACAACAAATGACACATCTACAGTATCTCTGCATTTCAATTCAAGATATTATAAAAAGTACTCACACAAAAAACTATTCCTCAGCATTTGAAGCATGGAACGTGCAGATTCTGCCGCAAATAAACTTTAAATGATAAGATTAATTGGACCATCAGTTCTGATACATTTCTGGGGTAACGTTTAGGATTGGCTGTTATATCACGTCAAGGTATGACTGGACCTGCAGACTGTACTATTGTAAGATCTAGGGGACTAGAAAAAATGTTGTCACGGTCTTGGGATGTATTTTTTGTGGTGGCAATGTGGCAGTATGAGCAGATATCATAGGGCGGTTCAAGACCTTTGTGAGACAACACAGTATAATGGAGTTATGTACTTCAAAAGCAAACAATAACAAGATGAAATACTATGTAACATTAGCTGATCCGTGAACTGCGAAGAGTAGATCTATTGTCTTAATTACTGAGACTGTCCTTGTGAACAATGAACAGTTTCAGAGATTTTTCATCCCATATTTCTCTAGCTGGTTAGTGTGAGAAAGGTTGGTTGTGGTGGAGGAGGAGTGGGGGTAGATTTTTAAGTGTTTGTGGTTCGTGGAGGAAGTGGAATTGAGCAATGATTAAGCTGATGTATTTTTGGTCAACAAATACAGGTAGGCCTACAAAAATATATGTGACACAATCAGTGCTTGAAGTGGGGAAAATAGTTGCCGGTACTTTCTTACATAGGCCAATCATTAAGACATTTGAGATTTCTACAGTGAAAAACAATGTGTTTTGTTACTCATGTTTTTGTTGACGTCGGTGTCATTGACTAAGGTAATGTTAAGGTTGGACCTTCAAGGTCTAAGGGGTTTTAGGTCCGCCTGGCACAAAGTTGACCTTTTGGCCTCTTCAAAAATCATACTTTGACCTACAGTGAAGTGCAGCAGACCCATGGCTACAACATGGATGAATGAAATCCAAAATCCTGGGCCATTGAATTTGATGTTTTATTAAATATAAATCCCAAAACAACTAAAGTTTGTTT
The DNA here is from genome assembly GCA_016801145.1 of Umbra pygmaea. Taxonomy (NCBI): domain Eukaryota; kingdom Metazoa; phylum Chordata; class Actinopteri; order Esociformes; family Umbridae; genus Umbra; species Umbra pygmaea. The sequence goes on from JACXGM010030621.1 coordinate 6,057, forward strand.
AGATGTTGTGCCCTGTGCGTGATCTCGCGGGATCCTGCGGGATCTCACAGGATCTTGCGGTAGCAGCCATCAGGCAAGTGTAAATCAAATATACTTCTGGTGTACTTACAAACTTTTTAATGCCTCGTTTTATAAGTACAGAACCTAGTTGTACTACTGTAAAAGTTTGGTAACATTCTTGGCATTATTAGTGGGGTTATTTACGAGATACAAACTTGGTTCCATTAATGCCTGCACTAAGCCATTCGTCTGATCGCGCTAACTAGACCAATGTTATAACAAGGGAAAAAAGCTTAGGGGGGGTTGTTTGGCTCGAGGTCAATGTGCAAATGACCCTAGGTTTATATTACTCTGAACCATCATTTTAAGGTTAGGGTAAGGTGAGGTTAGGGTAAGGTTAAGGCAAACTGACTTTTTTACGTTTCGGAAACGTACGAGGTGTTTACTCTGTTGAAGTCTTCTCTTGATTGTTAACTGACACATTAGCTTACCTCCTGGAGGATTTTCTTTATCTGGTCAACTTGTTATGCAGTTTTCCTGTATCAGGGAAATAGTTATTCTGTCATCCACCACAGTTTTCTGGTCTTTCAGGCCTTTTGTTGTCCCTGAGCTCTTTTGAAGAATGTACCTAATAGTTTATTTGGCCGCACCAATGTTTCTAATATTTTTCTCATGGATATGTTTGGATTCAGCCTAATGATGGTTTGCCTTAGTAGCAATGACAGCTCTTTGTACTTCAAGTTGATGGTTAACAGCAACATATTCTGAATTCAAATGCCACACTTGAAATCAATTCATACACTTTATCCTATCTTGAAAATGAACTAATGAGGGAATGACACACACCTGGCCATGAAACATCTGAGCAGCCAATTTTGCTAAACTTTTGGCCACTTAAAAAGGTGGTCACAAAGTTCTTCAATTCCAACACTGTTCATCAAAATTGGATGCAAATACCCTGAAATTCAAGCTAAAAGTCTGCTTTGAGCTAATTTTCATTTTTTTCAATATGCTGTGATAGACAGCTGAAATAATAACTCAGTTAATGTCCAAATATTCATGGACCTGACAATATATGGAAAACATGTACGAATTAATTACAAGAATATACTAAAGACAAGAAAGCAGCGAGCAGCCTGATAACATACAGCGTTGGCTATGACAAAGAGGCAGACATATTTCAAAGCCGGCTGTCCTGAGCCCACTGGCTGTTGCTGTGATGAAGCAGAGGCTTAAAAGCAAATAGGATATCACAAAACTCAGTAGAAAAACTGGGTTAAAGTAAAAAAACAAAGTATTGTTTATACATGTTCATAATTATTAGGTCCAATCAATGTTTGGTAAGAATTTGAGGAGTGCAATTATAGGGATGTACCTTTTGACCTGTGAAGATCACCAGATCAAACCATAGCTTTGTATAGACTACATTAAACAATTTTTAGTGTTTTTTTTAACAGCTTGGTAAAAGAAATATTGAAAGTACCCATTTCAACTATACCCACAATGCTAATGGATTACCATTACAAATATAAGTGCCAGAGGCAAGTTTTAGAATCCAGACTTTAGAATAAGAATAATTACTGTTATGCAAGGTGCAGTAGATACACTAAGACACAAATAATGAAATTGCTTTTTATTTTTGATCTCCTTTATATATAAAATAATCTCACAGGCTTTAAAAAGTACAGGGTGGAGAAAATAATATTCTCTTTTCTTTTGGATAAGTCTAGCTTAAAGAGTACATCTGCTTGGTATCACATTTGCTTTTGACCCACATCCTCCCTAAGCACAAAAAACTGTGAAAAATCCATTCAGAGCCAAGGAAGTATTTCCACTTTCTTGGCTTGGCTTTCGAAAGCATTGACAGAATGGGGACAATTTCAGTATGATATATGGTGATACAAATCTTGCTTTCTCAGCAGCGCATAACAAAATAGTATTGCAAAACGGTCACACTTTAAGTTACACAATACCCTAATTATTGGTAAAATGATGGCACAATTAGGTGGAAACCCGTTTTGTCACTCTGCGGCTATGTACATTGTTTTTAAGGTTTGATAAATCACAAGGAGAAACCAAAGCAGTCAAAGGTGGGCGAGTTCTGGAATCCCTGGAAAAGATAACAACTCTGTCTTGGAACCTTGCAGAGCAAATGAAAACAAAAAACTTTTATTTTCTCAATTTCCTGATGTGATAAATAAAGTTTAACATTTATATTGGCAACAAAAAATACATATTTTTTCCAAAAAAACATTAGGTTCTGCATGATTGTTATGACTAACATAGAAATACAATCAAATAGATAAAATTATCTCAGTCCAAAATCAATATCATCATTGTATAATGTTCTGAATGCTGTTGCTATACAATGACTAAGAAGATCCTCCTTCCAAATCTCTCTTGAACAACAGGACTTACAGGGTGGATTTACATTCACAACATCACTAATACCATTTTAATGATCTCCTGTACCTCAGAATCAATATCGGCCTGGCATAATGCCACTTAATGAGCAGTGAAATTACCATATTCACGGGTGACCACAGGGGACATCTAATAAAAAAGTAAATGTCACATTTCAATAAAGATCCATCTGGTATTAAGAACCACCGGTGTACAGGCTCTGAAACAGTTGAGAAATTACCTATAAGTAAAATTAATCAAATGTCTATAGGAATATCTGCACTATTGTTCCTGGCTTTATAATGCATTCAACAATCTAAAATCTAATCACCTAACCTCTTCTTAATATTTGACTTCTGAAACTTTCAGTATTGCTAAGATGGCTTTAGCATTTTCAGTACACACATTAGCTAAGCAAACTAGGCCAAACAGCGGATGCAGATGGTAATTTATGAGACACGTACAGAAAAAGGAAACTTATTGACATTATACTGCTCAATAAAAATACTTTCCGAAAATGCAGATGTGTTTTCACTCTTCTTCAAATAAGTCTAGATTAAATCCACATTGTAGAGAATTCAAATCAAAAGAGGAGAATACTCTAAAACAAACTTATCTGGTTAATAACAGTGATGCCACAAGTGTAATAGATTACCTTTCTGGGTTGAGCTGAGATTACATTTTATGGGAAGTTCCTCAGTTCAACCCTAATGACCAGGTAAAAGAAGTTCTGTGATTTTAGAATTTTTCCCATTGTTCCAATTGAAGGTAAAACACTGTAAACGTTTACAGTGGATTTCCCGTCAAATTACAACCTTTTTTACAGTGAGTCATGTTTTAGTTTTTCATAGATAACTGATAAGTTATTAACTTATTTTACCTGGTGAATATGGTCTTACTGAGGAACTTCCCAAAAGTTGTGAACCAGAAAAGTAATCTATTACACTAACTTGAGGGATCTCTAGTTAACAATGTTAATGTATTTCCTTGAGTTGAATTATTATTAATCCTGACACACAGATCTGGCTAAATTCCCGGTTGGTTGAGCAGTGTGAAAATAGCTTGGAACAATCAACCAAATTTCCCGAGACTATTGGGAGTAGCTCTAATAAGACATGCTCATGAAAACCAATGGATACCAAATTCTGTGAATACATAGTTTTATGCAATCTTGCCCATATGCACAGATTGTTAGCAAACAAACAATAATTGAGAAGAGCACGGCTGCATGGGACACAACTGTGGCAGCAGAATCAGCAGACAATCCCTTTACAGACAACAAGGCTAAGGCACTGAGGCCTTGTTAAATGGCAACTGGAGACCATTGAGGGCTCTGTGTAGCTCACTTGCATGCCACTTCTAATGTTAGGGTTGTGGGCAGCATTTCCACAGCGTTCATTTTACATGGCCAATCCACTGCCACCACAGCAAGGGAGAGAGAAAAAAAAAGATTTTTTTTGGTTTGCCACATGAATTGCATTTGCTTGGTACATACTGTAGATAACAGGGTACAACACTCTTCTTCAGGTGCTTGTTGCACTATTGTCCCCATTTGCTATTTCAGAAACAAAGAGCACGCGGATATACAGCTCATGACAAAATGATGTAAGACTTTAAACTAGACTTTTACCTGATAGCTAAGCTAGCAAGCTAACCATTTTTGAGGCTGGTAAGTTATCTTGTGTAGACAACACCCGGTGGGAGAAAGGTAAAATGTCCAAAGGAAGTTGTGTTTATTACAATAGGTACATGTAAGCGACATATTACTTGTCAAACAAATCAGATAATGGTAATGCCCCTATGGTGGTACAAAATAGCAAAACTGTTGTTTTTAGGTGCTTACTGTCCATGAGTTGCTTCCCAATGGGACAGACAAAACATGTTTGCCTAGGAGTTACATTACCATGTTGCAGTTGGTAGCTAACATGAACAACTTAATTTTAAATCCATTATTTCAAATACGATAGCGCCCTACCTCACTAATATGAGTTGTACCAGCCTAATGAAGAAATCTACTCTTACTGGATCAATTCTGCTGTCACCAGGAAAGGGAAGTTACTAAAGTTTTAACAAATTTGAGGTTCATTGTTAATGCACTGTTTCCCGTATATGTATTTTTAACTGAAACTACAACATACCTCTAGTAAAGAAATGTGTTATTATTTTCTATTATGCTAGGATCTGATAGAATACTCATTCTATTTGTAATAAAAAAACAGTTATTATAGTTAATTTGTCATATACACAGAAATGCAGATGTAATTGTATGCACAGTGTAAATGCTATGTCACAGCTCCAGCAATGCAGTAGTAATTGAGGTTGAAAGAGAAGCAACACTGTGTATTAGTAAACAATGAGATCTAAAGAAATAATGAAGCGAGAAATCAAGCCTAGTTTACAGGTCTGTACCAAGGCTTCCGTTAGCCGGCGTATACAATTGGTTGTCAATTGTTCGGAAGAAAAAACAAATCTAATTGGAAACTTTAATAATTAACTTGTCTTTTTACCTTGATTTGGGATGTGACAAATTGCCAGTTTCCTAGTTATGGGCATTACGAGTCTTTTCGGTGTGCCGGATGTTGTTTCATCTGAAAGAGCCGGCTCATTTGGCTCCCGATTGGCAAATTTTTTGTTTTTATTTACAGTGGGGAGAACAAGTATTTGATACACTGCCGATTTTGCAGCTTTTCCTACTTAAAAAGTATGTAGAGGTCTGTAATTCATTTCAAAATAAAATATGTTTATTTATAGATATTTCAAAAAGTGAAAAGAACAGGATATACAATACAATATATATGTATACATGAATATATTTTTTACAATTGTTATCCCCCCCACCCCACAAGTGTCCAGACAGACCCGACACGGTCCCAAACCCTCCACCCCAACCACTACGCATACCGCCCCCCAAACCCACACCCTACATTGAACACCCAGACGAACGTACAATACGCAAACATACATACAAATGCAAACGAATAAATCTTGATGGGCTAGTGACATATTGATTATGGCAGATCTGAGGAAAGTATACTTAAACTATTAAAATATGAAATATTCTGTAATTTTTATCTTCAATTGTTAGACGGAATCCAAAACAAAAATCCAGAAAAAATCATTGTATGATTTTTAAATAATGAATTAGCATTTTATTACTGGCATACTGGAACGCACGTGCATAGATACAGTTGTCCTCAGGAGGGTCTTGAGCTCCTGACCTTTTCCCCTAAGACTCAAAAGTGCCCTTTTGTTCCAAATTCACCTTCAGAACAGGGAAGGGAAGGTACAGTGAGTTGACTAATCAGTACTCAATAATGCTTGCCACCTACAAACTTGTTATTAGAAATACGTTACAAGATAGCTTGCCTATACAATCCGGCCTATACAAGTTACACAGATATGATAGCTAGCCAACAGTCAATCCCTGTCTTCTCCAGAATCAGATTATTCCATATGCCACAAATTATTGTTTAGTAGTCAATATAATGTGTGCATTAATCATCTATGCCTTTGTCCAGCATCGTCTGCAGAAAGTGCTGCCAGCCAGTCAGAGAGGCAGGTAGTGAAGAAGTGAGACAAGGTGTAAAAGCAATGTACCACTGAAGAAATAGGGGATTCCTTTATATGGGCCCTATGCCATTTCTCCCCCTTAGCTCTCCCCTTTGTTTTTGAGTCACCTTCAGTGAGGGAGTAGCCCTCAAAGAGAGCTATGAGAGGAAGTGGTGAAATGGGGCAGCACTCTTTGACTTGCACACATCATCTGAAACTGACCAGGGGAACTACTGTACACATTTGACTGCGACAAGACTGTATTTGTGCCACAGAATGACAGTTCCCGTGGAAGCGATAGCATTCGATTTTTTCCTCATGCACAATATAAGGTTACACTAATGCAGTCATATCACTTTAGCTGGCAAAAGTTAGAACATTGTTTAGCAAGGTTCTAACGTTGACATTGCTAACTAGTAACATTAGTGATTTTAAGAATTTTCATAAGTCCATTTAGGACGGTTGGCTCGGTGTGGGAAGATTTTAGGAGATACTTTATGGCTAATCAGGGAAATTAAAATTACAGAACCAAATGTTATGAGAAATTTCGACTACAGGAGTGTTTTTCAACCCTCTCCTCGGGGTACACCAGATGTTCCACATTTTAACTGTAGCCGCTGAACTAGCTCCCTGCACTGTAACAAATTCCCCTGAAAGAAAACAGTATAAAGTACTGGTAACAAATACACCAGTGCTTTTTCTATTATTGTACATACTTTCCTTCAAGACAATAACAGAAAATGCTTTATAAACACAATGAATGTAAGTTAAAATGCAGGGCTAATAATACTTTGCAACGGACATCTACTGTAGTATTTTCTGTTATTGTCTTGAAGGAAATATCTTTAAGATAATAGAAAAAGTACTGGCAACAAATTGCCAGTGCTTTTTACAGTTTTTTCACAGATTTTTTTTTACATTGTATACATGTTATATTTTCCTACAGTGATTTCACATCAAGAAAATTTGAGGTGTTTTCTTTGAAATGGTAAAACATGTCTTGTTGCTTCAGGTCCAGAGCTACGAGCAGTTCGATTTTGGTCTGTAATTGTAGGCGGAAATCAAACATTTAAAAAATATCCTCAAATGGTTAGTATGTTAAAGTGCTCCAATTTGGTCAATCAATGTAATTTGGTAAATGCCAGAACTCAATAGGGTGAGGGGTGGATGGCTGAAGACAGAACCCTCCTCAATGT
>JACXGM010030622.1:0-13229 GCA_016801145.1 Umbra pygmaea
TGCCACCGTTTTTTTACCTTCTCCACTTCTCTCCGTGTAGATGATAATGAGTTTATATAACTTGTTAAGGTAATCCAAATAGATTTTTTTCTGACGGTGTGGATGTTCTGCCCTGTAATATGTTCAGGTTTGCTGTTACTTCATGCACTAAGATTTGAATGTCTTCTTCAATAAATTTAAGCTTGCTGCTTTCTTTTTCGTAGGGAGATCCATGATAGATACATACATTGTTTGCTCTTTTAGAGGCGCGCTTATAGAGGGCGGAGTATGCGCTGATTGCGTAATGGGTATCGGGTTTGATAAATACTACGCTAACTGTGGAAGCATAGCGTGCGCAATTACCGAACTCGCATAAACAGACGCAGCGCAAACTGCGCTTGTGTTAGTAAATCAGGCCCTCAGTCCTAGCCCATTCTCTCTAACCACTAATGTAGTAGGACGTTCTGTGGATTCCCACAGTGCAGACTCACTATTCCAGAGTTTAGTAACAAACATTTATTTTAAAAAGGCACACATGAAAACAGAAACACAACATTTAGCCACGCATAGGCAATGTCATAATAATAGATGAAGAAAATGCATAATGTGCAAATTACTAGAACAATAATTGTAATGAATCCAACTCAGACACAAGGTTCCAATAAATAATGTTAGGCTTTACTCAGTAGTATAAACAAGCAGGTCCGGTACACAGCAATCTCAGTATAGAGGTACAGAATCTATTTTTCTAGAGGTACAGAAAAAAAATTGAATAGTAACAAAGCTAGGTCATACACAGGAGCAAATAGGCATAGAGTAAATCAGGCTTAGTAATGACGCCTAGAACAATCAATAACTCACAAAGACTGGGCTGACTAAGCAGATGTTATATAGGGAGGAACACAGATGTTTAATATTCCGGTGATTGCGAGCGCATAGGTGGGGTGCGTTTGCTTGAGTCAGAGTCTTGGGAATCCTGATGCAGTGGTAACTGGTGGTGATGGTTTGTGGTCCTGTGGGTCGAGGACGTCACAGAGCCCCCCCAATGGGCGGCTCCAGACGGCCGAGAGGGACGAAGAGGAGGACGTCTGCGGGACCGAGGAGTAGGACGGTCGGGACGAGCTGCATGAAAGGCCTGGACCAAGGCAGGGTCAAGGACATCAGACGTGGGAACCCAGGAACGTTCCTCAGGGCAATAGCCCTCCCAGTCCACTAAATATTGGAAACCCCCTCGTCGGCGCCTGGAGTTGAGCAGGTCCCTGATTGCATAACCCAGTTCGCCGTCTACAAACAGAGAAGCAAGAGGCTGCACTGAAACAGGAGGATGGAGAGAACTGTAGAACACAGCCTTTAGTAGGGACACGTGAAAAGAAGAGGACAACCTATACTGGCGGGGCAACCATAACCGATAGGTGACCGGAGTAATGCAGTGTGTGATTTTGTAGGGACCAATGTATTTTGGCAGGAGTTTCTTACATGGGAGACGAAGCCGGATATCCCTGGTGGAGAGCCAGACGCGTTGTCCCGGGTGAAACAGTGGTGCAGGGCATCTGTGCCGATCAGCTTGCTGCTTCTGAGTCTGGGATGCCTGCTGGAGGTGACGGTGTGCCGTATCTCAAGTCCCAGAGGAACGCGTAAACCAATCCTCCACAGCAACAACAGGGTTGGGTTCAATGTCCCAAGGAAAAATTGGGGGCTGGTAGCCTAAGACACATTGAAATGGAGTGAGACGAGAGGAGGAATGGATCAAAGAATTTTGCGCATACTCCACATATGGCAGAAAATGACTCCAGTCATGTTGTCTAGCATGACACTGTTGACGTAGGTATTTTCCAACCTCCTGGTTAAGGCGTTCCATCTGGCAGTTGGATTGCGGGTGGTAGCCAGATGATAGGCTAATGGAGACACCCAAACGGTCCCAGAACACCTTCCAGACCCTCGATGTAAACTGGGGATCCGTTTCGGAGACGATATCCTCTGGAGGCCGAACTGACGAAACACCTGCTGGAACACATTTTCCGCCAACTCAAGAGCGGTGGGCAGGTGAGTGAGAGGAACTCATCTGCACACTTTTGAAAACCTGTCTACTATGACAAGAATGGTAGTGTATCCCATTGAAGCAGGCAGATCGGTAATAAAATCTATAGAGACAAGGGACCAAGGTCGGTTTGGTGTTTGGAGTGGCTGTAACTCACAAGCAGGTAAACGTCTAGGGGTTTTAGACTGGGCACAGCTAGGACAGGATAAAACATAGTCATTGACATCCTACTTAAGAAAAGCCCCCCAGTATTTCTTTGATAGGAGATGAACGGTTTTTGTGCTGCCAGGATGACCGGAGCTCAAGGATGTGTGGCACCATTTCAAAAGCTGGGGTCGATTAGTAGCAGGTACAAAAGTGCGGTCAGGTGGCACCTCTGGTCATGCGGGGTCTGTAAGAAGGACATTGGTTATTTGAGAGTCTATATCCCATTGAATGGGACTTACCACACATGTTGCGGGCAGAATAGTTTCTGGAATCATGGTCTTGGTGGGAACGTCAAACTGGTGGGAGAGAGCGTCGGCCTTGGCATTTTTTGTTCCTGGGATGTATGAGACAGAGAAGTTAAAACGAGTAAAAAATAAGGACCAGCGGGCTTGACGTGAGTTGAGCTGTTTTGCATTGCGCAGATACTTCAAATTTCAATGGTCAGTGAGTACCAGGAAGGGGTGTTGAGCCCCCTCCAACCAGTGGCGCCACTCTTCCAGGGCAAGTTTGATTGCCAGTAATTCTCTGTTACCTACATCATAATTGCGTTCAGCAGGTGACAATTTTTTGGAGAAGAAAGCGTATGGTTTCGCTATAGTGGTGGTCTCATGACGCTGGGAAAGGACAGCTCCGACTCCAACCTCTGAAGCAGCCACCTCTAAGATGCTGTCGCGTTGGCGCTCGAAGGCAATGTCTTTTTTCCATAACTGGTAAGGGGATGCAGGGGTGCTGCTATGATGCTTAAATTCTTAATAAACCTGCAGTAATAATTGGCAAATCCCAAAAACCTCTGTAAGTCCTTCCCGCTGCGGTGTACTGGCCAACTGCGCACAGCTTCTTTTTTGGTGTTGTCGATTTTCACCCCTCCAGGCATAAGGATGAATCCAAGGAAGGAGACGGTGGTGATATGGAATTCACTTTTTTCCAATTTCACATATAAGTGGTTGTCCTGGAGTCATTGCAGCACTCTTTTTACATGGATGATATCGGCATTCAGAGAAGGGGAGAAAACGAGAATATCATCGATGTATACCACAACAAATAGATCCAACATTTCTTTGAATATTTAATTAATAAAAGACTGAAAACGGCAGGGGCATTGGTAAGACCGTACGGCATCACCAAATGTTCGAAGTGACCTTTGTGTGTGATGAAAGCTGTTTTCCATTTATCCCCTTCTCGGATACGGATATGAGATTATATGCACTACAGAGGTCCAATTTGGTGTAAATGGTGTAAAAGTGGCTGATATCAGAGGCAGGTGATATCGATGTTTGATGGTGACGTCGTTTAATGACCTGTAGTCAATACAGGGGCATAATCCTCTGTCTTTCTTCCCTACAAAGAAAAAGCTAGACACGGCCGGGGATTTAGAGGGCCGAATAAAATTTAGTAATAGACTTTCCTCTATGTAAGTGTTCATAGCCTCCTTTTCGGGGATCGATAAAGGATATATCCTGCCCTTTGGAAAAAAGGCGTCAGGTGCGAGATCAATAGAACAATCCCAGGGTCTGTGAGGAGGTAGAGTAGATGCTTTTTCTTTTGTCTCTCCGCATCTTGTCGTGCCATATCTATTGAGGAATGTCACCCAGGCTCCTCAACAACTCATGAGTCCCATGGTCTGCGAGTCTGCAATGTTTCCGACTCTGAGTCTGCGGATCGGGAAGTTCTTATAACCTGTCTCGGACTTTCGCTCTGCTCACTCTGTCGCTTAAGTTGACTTGTAAGAGTTGTGTTTGCCTATTAAATTGTAAGTTATAAAGCTTTTGGCAGCTAAGATGGCTAGGAATAGCTAATGTTACAAGAGTTTTGTGTGTGGCGCTTTTATCATTTTAGATCGAATTGTATTAGGACTCAACTGATCCAGGCTATTGATACTAATTACTGGCGACTCATGAGTTATTTTAAAGTCACGGGTGAAAGATCCGAGTGAGTCATAACTCAAACAGGTTTATTTTGGAGCAACAATGGTAAATTTATTTATAAAAATACTGATACGTATTAACAGAACCAAAATGCATGAAAATATCCTTGAAAAGGCATAGTATATACTCAGTATAATAACAAAACAACAAAACGCCAGTAACTAAACCGCAGGTATAATCTATAAATGGTAACTTACAAAATGCTGTAGTGTAGAAGAGTAAACATGGAACACGAGCCCTATGGACAGGGGAAATGACCAACAACACAGCTGTTGTTTCTAATGAAAAATATTTTAAACTAATTGGTTACAACAACATTCAAATACAATAAATACACATTTAAATTTATTTTGAAAATCAAAATTGAATTCAGTTATAAAAAATATGTTAAAGGAAAAAAGTTTGTCTTTTTTTATTTTTGACAATATGTCAAGGTCTAAAATGTTGCCGGTGGACCTCTTGGCCTTCAGTGGACGTGGACCTCCTGTTAAACGATGAGCAAACCCCCAGCAAGCCGTGATGAATGCAGAATCTTACTGGCCACACCAGGATGTTGGGGGCGTGGTATGCCAGGGACGCTTGGGCCTTGGACACTACAGTGAAAAGAGGTGGAGCAGGGCTGGTGCCAGAGCCAGAAGAGGTCTTGTGGTGCAAAGAGTCCATGAGGCAGCAAAGGAGGAGCAACAGGTGAAGGCGATCGGACTTGCCTCTCAGGGTCAGTGGACGCAGTGGGACCAGGCACAGGAGCGACCATTGTCGTGAAAGAAACTGTGGCAGACTGACCAAGGGAAGTTGAGCATTCTTCTGTGCTCAGTGACTGACCTGCTGCCAACATCTAGAAACATAAAGATCTGGGGCAGAGAGGAAGACCCATGTTGCAACCAATGTGGAGCAGCCTCCTGTACACTGAAACACATCCTGACCGGTTGTCCAAGAGCATTGGCAGAAGGGCGGTACAGATGGAGGCATAACAAGGTCCGGACAGAAATCGCCAATTGGGTAGAACAGCAGCGGGTTAAGGCTAACAACAAGCAGACCCATCCGCCTGAAGCTATAAACTATGTGAGAGAGGGAGACAAGGCTCATAAGACAGGCATGGTGGCCAAGAACCCATCCTCTTCCTTGCAACGAGCCTCCGACTGGGAGTTGAGAGTGGACCTGAAGAGGAAGCTTGTCTTCCCACAGGACGTGGCAGTAACCTCCCTTCAACCAGATATGGTCCTACTATCCAGGAGCACAAAAACCATCATAGTTGCTGAGCTCACGGTGCCCTCGGAAGAAAGGCTAGCCACGTCCCACCAACTGAAAAAAAGCCAAGTACCAAGACCTGGTCGACGAAGCTGTCTTAAAGGGGTGGCATGCAACCAGCTACCCTGTTGAAGTTGGGTGGCGCTGGTTCCCAGCAAAATCGGTGTGCTACTTCCTCCAGAGGGGGGGCCTGGATTCTAAACAGCTAAAGAAAGCCACCAGGGACATAGCTGCAGCAGCCGAGTCCAGCTCAAGGTGGCTGTGGGTGAAGAGAGCCCACAGTTGGAACCCTTCTGCAGGTGAAGGCTAGTCAGTCTTTGCTGCCCCACTTAGGCGAGGTGTTCAGTTTAAGCGGTGAAACACCTGAGACACTGAGATCCCTGCTGGCGATGCGGAAGGGTCCCAACCACGTGGATGCTCCATGGAATACCATCTCAGAAGATCTGCATCACCGTAGTTAGTGTAGTTCCTGCAGTTGCAGCTTGTGGCAAAGCATATTTGATGTTTACTTCACCTCCAGTATTATACACGTAGTATACTTATGTTTAACCATAAGTGTGTATTTAATATATTTAAGTATATTTTATACCAAAATAATATATTAGAAGTATAGTTAGGATAAATAAAATACATTTGAAGTACAATTAAGTATATCCTTGGGAGTGTAAATGTGCAGGTATCGTTACGTTCTTAATATTTCAGATATATAATATTATATCCCATTAAAAGAAAGAATCGAATCAAACCCAGCTAGCATAGAACTGTCGGGATGTCAGCGGTTACAGCTGATCTTACGATAGCTTTTTGCTCATCATTTAACAGGCGGTCCATCGGCGGCAGTGTTGGAGGCTGAGCAGTCAACCGGCGGGTGAGCAGAGTTTTAGACAGAGATCCTCCGGGAATCCTACGCACTAATACTGTTGTTCCAGTTAGTCTATCAGCTGCGTATAGGCTATACTAGGTTAGGCTTATGTCCTAGATTTCTATTTCTAATAAAAAATATTTTTAACTAATTGGTTACAATAACAACAACATTCAAATACAATAAAAACACATTTAAATTTATTTAGAAATTCAAAATTAAATTCAGTCATAAAATATATATTAAAGAAAAAAGTTAGTATTTTATTTTTGACAATATGTCAAGGTCTAAAACGCTGGCGGTGGACCTTCTTGCCAGCAGTGGACGTGGACCTCCTGTTAAATGATGAGCAAACCGCCGGTTGGACCAACTCTGCCACTGCTGTTTTCCCTGTGTCCCGCCACCTCTATGCTAAATCTATTAGATAGTTTGTGACTCCATGTTCTACATTACAAATGTGGATGCAAAATGGCCTGGATCTGTGCATCACTCAAGTATTCTCAGAGAGTCACCTTTATACACATTATTTGAATGTACATATAATGAACATATATTGCGATACTATGACTTCCTGACTAGAACAATGGAACAGAAAATATAGAGAAGGTACAATGACTGGATTACACAACTATGCTCTTCAACGCAGCATAGTACACATTCATAGTCTAACAGGCATATGCGTACACTCACAATATATCATATTGTAACGTCTGACCGGTCCTCTTTGATGTCCACCGCAACCTCTCTGAACGGTAACCCACAAGAACACCAGTCCTGAACGCATCCCCATATCCCGATCCCAATCACCAGAGTACTAACACCTGTTTCCCTACCTGACAGTTTTTAAGCAACCCAATGTCTATCACTCGTTGTGAGGTATTGTTGTTGGCTTGAAGCACGTACTAAGCCTTTGGAAATATTCACGTTTGCATTTACTGGTCTGACCTTATTTTTGGATTTTCTACCTGCCTTCGGAATTACCTTTGTGCCTCTGCCTTCGTCTATTCTACCTACAGTGTACCGACTCCTGCCTGCTCTCCCGACTCTGTCCTGCCTGCTCCCTCTCGAAGAACACCCGTGTAACGACCAGTGCCTCCCCTGACTTCCCAGCCTGTGTATCGAACCCTAGCCTACCTCGACTACCACGCCCGGTGTATAGCCCTGCCGCATGTCCTTTCTGACCATTCTCTGCCTGCACATTATACACGTATAAACTACATTAAATATTCATAATTGTGAATATTCTGTTTCAGAGTCTTATTCTTTACACATATACTCTACTTAAAATGCATTTAAGTAGTTAGGGCACAAATAACAGAGTATCCAATAGTCCATATGATCCAAAATATCAGGAGAACACACGCAACAGCAAACGACACATAACAGAGAGTCAATGCCCAACACTCCTCTCTTGCTTGGCCAGCGTTTATATAGAATGCCTATAACTAATTGAACATGGTTGCACGTAATCAAAACTGCATCCAGATTTCACTGTGATACCCCTGAGTGAAAGTGGCTACTGCATGGTCTACTTTAAAGAGTTGGACCACAACCACTAACTTCCGATAGTCCAGAAGTGCTACAATACATCTGGCAAGCACACCTCTGAGCCTTAATGTGTATTCTATCAATTCAGTTTTCCTTTGTTTGAATAATAGACATGCTAAGGGGCTATTTAATGTATCTAAAAAATAAAATATGCCTCTTACATGAAAGGGAACATTGATTCAAGGCGGGCAAAAATTTCAAACTTTTTAATGTTTGTGTGTCAATACCAATTGTAGAACCCAATGGTGGAAAAATGTGGAATATGAACGTATGAGAGGGGCAAATACATGAAATATGAACTTTGAAGCAGGATTCACTAATCATGATTGTAGTCCGTGTTAAATTGTGTGTGTCTAGGTAATGATTCTAAACCCTGTGTTCGCAAGTTCACATTGAGATGGAAACTTTGTTTTTTTTCACCATTCTGATATGTTTCTCCATTTTGGCGTGTTGCCTGTGTTTCTCTAGACAGGTTAAGACATTCCAAAGTAAATAAAACATTTTTTATATAATATAAAAAAATGTTACCCTAGACTGTTTAATGTCATATACCGTGCTTTTTCTGCCTTTTTTTAAAAAAACAGACAAGACTATATTTTTTTATATTTCTGTTTGGTTTATATTTGAAATACCACAAGGTCCAGAATTCCATGGAAACTTAAGGCCTGTGCCCTGCGAGTTGTTTGTTGATGTTTAATTTACTCTAAGCTAGATACTGGCTGGATGAAACTCATATTATTTACAACAGGTCACAATATAGTCAAAGAGGTATGTTCCCTGTCTGGCTTCAGTTGGTACTTTAGGAAAGTTGCGCCGACTTTAGGAGTTAAGTTCACTCCTATGTGGACTTAACTCCTAAAGTTGGCGCAAGTTTCCTAAAGTTGTTGTAACTTTACTGAGTTAAAGCAACAAGATGACTTGACTGAATTAAGTTGTCCCATATAATCATTTTTTACAGTGTACACAATTGGTTTGGTGAGCTCATTAAGCCTTGAACTTCATAGACAGGTGCATCCAATCATGATAAAATGGTATTTAAAGTGGCCAATTGCAAATTGTTGTTCTCTTTGACTCTCCTCGGAAGAGCGGCAACATGGGGGCCTCAAAACAACTCTCAAATGACCTGAAAATAAAGATTGTTCAACAAAAGCTATCACAAAGATTTAAGCTGTCAGTGTGAGGTACATAGTGAGAAAATGGAAGATCACAGGCACAATTCTTGTTAAGGGCAAATAAAACATCGAAGAGGCAAAAATCACGGATGGTGAGAATGGTCAAAAACAGCCCACAGACCACCTTCAAAGACCTACAACATCATCTTGCTGCAGATGGTGTCACTGTGCATCATTCAACAATTCAGCGCACTTTGCACAAGGAGAAGCTGTACAGGAGAGTGATACGGAAGAAGCGTTTTCTGCACACACACCACAAACAGAGTCGCTCGAGGTATACAAATACACATATTTTGATAAGCCAGCTTCATTTTGGAAGAAGGTGCTGTGGAGTTATTTGATTTACAAAGATGGAGTTATTTGGTCATGACAAGGGGTGTTATGCATGGTGGCAATATAACACAGCATTCCAAGACAAACACTTGCTACCCACAGTAAAATTTGGTGGAGGTTCCATCATGCTGTGGGGCTGTGTGGCCAGTGCCGTTACAGGGAATCTTGTTGAAGTTGAAAGTCGCATGGATTCCACTCAATATCAGCAGATACTTGAGAATAAAGCTGCGTTCATTTGGCTCGGAAGTGGGAGGTTGGAACTGGGAATGACATCATACCCGAGTAAAACAAGTTGATCGCATTCCAGTTACAGAAGTGGGAAAACAAGTCAGCCATACAAGTAGCATACAACTAGCCATGTTAGCTATTTTTAGCAAAATCAGTTGATAACATTTCGGTAGCAACATGTCCAGAGACAACCGTTGGACAGTACTGTGTGTACGACATTTTTTGTAAAAAACAAAAAAAACATTTACTGTTGATACAGGGTGCTGCCATCTTGGAAAATGAATTTGGGGGTAGTGAAATATCTCAGACTTCACGACTACGAATTTCCCACTTGGGTGGGCGTTCCAGTTAAATTCCGACTAGGAACTCAGAATTTCCGACCTCCGAGTACAAATGGAATGCAGCATAATGTAGAGGAATCAGTCACAAAGTTGAATTTACCACAGGGCTGGATATTTCAACAAGACAACCACCCAAAACATTGCTCAAAATCTACTCTGGCGTCTAGACAGAGGAACAAGTACAATTTTCTGGAATGTCCATCCCAGTCCCAAACCTGAATATCATTGAAAATCTGTGGGGTGATTTAAAACGGGCTGTCCATGCTCAGCAACCATAAAATCTAACTGAACTGGAGATGTTTTACAACGAGGAATGGTCCAAAAAATAAATCCTACAAGGTCCGTCCTACAAGGCCCATAGTGTTTTTACGAAGGCTCAGGGGCTTGTCTCTGGTCTCAAAAGAAATTACACAGTTTTTTTTCCAGTGTCTCAGGAACTTGTCCGTGAGAGATACATTACTGAAAAAGTACGATGTCTAATGTCTATTGTGTGTTCGGTTGTGGTTTTGACAAGGATGCAAAAGCGAAAAGCATTTCATATAACCTTTTCCCAGAGCAGGATATTGACCAATATAAATGTGTTGTCTCCTATTCGAAACCTGAACTATGACGTGAATACACCAACAAGTAACCACAAGAAAATGTGTGCCTTCATTTTATGCAAGAGGATCTCGAGAAGGATTTGCAGAGTGAACTACAGAAAAGACATTGTAATGAGGTAATTAATTGTATTTCAAATGAGAATAATATTTGCATTTGTTGCATGACATGAAGCATTTGGTTATATTCAGGAAAGCTCTGAAGACTAGCTAGCATATATTATGGCTAATTGAATATATAATCGTTCTGTAAATAAGATTTAAAATAACTTATATCATAAATTAACTATATTCACATAATACAACAATCAATGAGTTTGTATCACCAATATTTGTATTACTATTGACTGAACATTTCATATCAACTACTAAATAAACTTTGAACAAATAAAGTTTGTAAATTGATGGGTATGGCAATCATTTTGTGCCATGTTGTTTTCCAGTAAGATAATAAGACAAAATAAACAAGCACTTGCACCATAATGTTTTAATTAAAAGAAATGACATGTCTGGGTAAGTGGATAATCATGTATTATCAAATATTTTTGTAACAATCACCATTTAGATAGGTCATAACAATTGAATGGATTTATAATTCACTGGGTCTAGTTAGCACATGTTTTATTTTTATTTATTTATTTTCAGAGATACATAGCCCCTTTTACAAAGCGACAGTCATTGTTATTTCAATGAATTACATTTACTTGGACAGGGATTTCCCCCACGCATAAACCGCCTTTCTCAAACCAACTGTGTACACACTACCAAAACGAGTTTGATGTACTGAAATGGGCCGTTTCTGTACAGTCAGTCACACTACATGGTGTGCCTGTTTTCATTGTTTGTATGTTTTTTGTTACAGACTACCATGTCATCAACGTTTGGACAATCTAGGTCTCCCATGTCATCAACATCTTCTGACAGGGTTAGTCTTATATTTACATGTCCTGAACTGAGTATACTAACAACACCATTTGTAAATACATTTTCATTAACTCATTAATAGCTGATTATTTTCAAAACTCATTACTCGGTACAAATTTGTTGCTTTTTAATCCTATGTGCCATTATCTGGGATGTTAATTATCAGATGTTGCATTTCTAATATCCAAAATCATAAACAATAGTGTCTATTCTCTGACTTATTTACTCATGTTACTGTACACCAGGGGGGTACACTTACTGAAAAATGGATTTTTATGATATTGTTTTTATTACAGGTTGAACCTGATGACCTTGACTCAAACTTTGTCAGCATTAAAGGTGCAATATGTCGTTTTCCAAAACAATGACAAAAGATGTACTTTGCATTAATAAAGCAAACATCAATGTACCTATGTTATATATATTTCTTAGTTGTGTTCTTACATTATCCTAAATGTTTCCACCAACTTTCAAACCCAGAGAAATATGTAATATAAATCAAAGACACGGGACGTTTTATTTTGTCTTCCGTCAATGGCCTCATATAACCTTTGTCTGCTGTAGTTGTTCAAAGTTCCAGGGAACCGCCAAACATAACGTGAATAAAGTTATAATTTTTTTAACAATACATAACTTTGTCAGTGAACATTTTTTTCCTGCTGAAGATACTGGATTGGAAGGTTGTCATTGACGACGATAACAAAACCCATGATCCCACGCTACTTCCCGCCGTCATCCAAGTACATCTTTTGCTATTGTTTTGATTAAGAGACCCCAAGCGGCCAAAAACTACATATTGCACATTTAAGCAGTCTGATCCTGTGGTGGTGACAACCTGGTTGGTCACTATTGCAGTGGGCTTACAGCATTGACATACCCCCTACCTCATGTAATGTTGAATTCTTTCTTTCTTCATTTTGCGACGCCTTTACAAAAATACATTATATTTATTGAAAGACAGACACTGCTGTCATCCCCTATTTTTTGAACTCACTTCAATTGTTTCAGATATGATTAAAAATTAGGTAAAGTGTGCTTTGTTTCAATGATATTTGTAGATGAGTCAAGGGACTTCAGTAAACCCACAGCTCACTATTGGGTATTGTACATAAATAGTATGGAAAATTACTATCCACCTTGATCAACATCACACATTATATCTGTTGTTGTGTAGCTTTTCACATGTATAAATCTGTAAAAAAAACATCATCACACCTCCAATCTTATCTCTTATAAATGGTATTAGGTTTAGAATTTTCATACTTGTAACTGATTATTTTTTTAAGCAATGCAGCATTACTATTCAACTATACGGGGCGGTTTCATGGACAAGGATTAAGTCTAGTCTTGAACTAAAAAAGCAAGATCAATGGACAAGTTGATTTAAGTTGATTATTTAGTACAGGACTATGCTTAATCTGTGTCTGTGAAATTGGCCATTCGACACTTAGCTGTTCTCTGCAAATACAGTAAATATAATATAGGCAAGCCCTACTCTGGTCCTGCATAGCTACTGTCTTTTTTTCATTCATCAAAATTATTCTAATAATTAGCTTGGAATAAACTGAATGATGCTACATTATGTGTGGTTGGAGTGAACCTGCACTTCTACTATACAATGTGTTCATCCAAATGATAATATGTGCACCATAAGATTGATATCTCTATTTATTTAGTTATACGTTCTGATGTCAAATGTTTATTTCTTTATCAAGCTAGAACTTCAAGTCAAGTCAGGTCAAGTCAAGTTTATTTATCATGTGCATCGAATAACATACATCATCCCATACAGAGAAATTCTTTTTGACATGGCACGGCGATTCTA